>JAULBX010027550.1:0-36106 GCA_032358255.1 Heterotrichella gracilis
CTGAGAGCGTTGAGTTGATGGCCCATTTGGTGGCTTTGAACATTTGGTCATATGTGTACTCTGGGTTACACTGGCCTAACCTGGTCCAGACGTGTTTGTATGCGTCATGGCGTGCGCCAAAGAGGGTATCCTCTTTGTAGGCTGAGCAGTACTGGGGGATAGTATGAGAGTGGTTGAGAGGGGAGGCAAACCACTCCATTTCAGTGGAAAAGGATTGGGTAATTGCCCGCATGAGGTCCGGTGGTGTTGCCCAGTGATTATGCATGTCAGTGGTGTGATTGTGTTCCCTGTAGCCTGTTTTGTAGCGTGTGAGGAGCTGGTAGTGGTGGGTTGGGAACGGAGTTGCAGAGTTCGAAGGCTGTCTAGTAGCCATGTAATCATTGTGCAGGCTGGTGAGCGTGGTGGTGGAGATTTGGAAGAGATGGTGGCCTGTGGGAGCGTATAAGTGGGAGAGGCACAAACCTTGAAGGGTTTGTGCTGGTATCGGTGCGGATGCCGTTAGCGCCTGTTGGCTCAATGTCCAGGTCAGGGTTGATTTCCGCTGTTTCAATTTGAAGAGAGTAATCAGGGTTGTCTAGGATTGGCTGGAAAGCCTTGATGTAAGGGGTGGTGGTAATTTTTGTGTCTCTGGGTGGGGACCTGCTGGGGCTGTCAGGGTGGATCTGGGGTGCCGCATGGGGACTCAGCCGTCTACAGAACAACTGGAAAGCGTGGAGTTGGTCATGGGTGGCCAGGGGGTATTTCCTTGTGAATTCAGGGGTGGTGAGCAAGGACATGTGAATTAATTTATCTAAATTAATGGACATTTAGGTACTCATTGATTTATTATGATATTGTCATTGAGCTCTTGCCCGCCAAATATTTGTGGAACTGTCTGTGAAATTGAATGTATTATACTGCAGTCACTGTGTGATTCTTGAGGCATTTAGTGGCCACTAGCGTAGCACAATCATTCGGATAGTTTGAAGGTGTAATGTTAACATCGGTGACGATGTGATGATCATACGGTATACATAAATGATAACCGGCAGTCTGAAAGGTAACCCTTAAAGGTAAACTTAAACGATTACCGGCAGTTTGAAAGGTAACCCTCAAAGTTTGCATATGTTACATGCAATGCAAGGTATTTCACATGGCATGCCCACGCATGATGCTCGGGCCAGGCCAGCTGGCGTGAACCATGTATGGGCCATGGATTATGCTCCTATAGGTATAGGTATTCACGTACGTCACCGTGTCTACGATAGTCTTAACATGGGCCATTTGAATTCGCAGCAGTCACCGGCATGCCATGCGTAGGCCCCATGCTCTGCATTAGCCTGGTTCCGACTGGGTTCAATGACCGCCAGTTTGAAACTTTGGAGGAAACCCCTACGCAACCCCGGTATCGCATACGGCCAGGCCAGGCAATGTGCGCCAACCTGCCAATTGATCCAACTTCAAGGTGCACCATGCATGGGTCACAATGGGTCGGTTGATTAGAATGCGTGCTGACTGCCGCTGCTGCATAGAGACCATTATCCGCAACATCCGCAGTATATACGTCAGTACCATCCATGCCACTGCCTCCCTCACCACCCATGCTGACGCACACGCTCCCACCCAGCCGCCATCTGCCCACCTAGCACCGGGCCCCTCCCCCCCTCACTTTGCCATGGCCACCAGCCCCACCATGAGCTCCGGCGTGGCCCCCTGCGGCCCCGCCATGCGCAGCGGCACAAAGTACTCCCCGGTGGCCGACAGCGCCTGCGGCAGGTCCAGCAGCGCCTCCTCCATCACGATGCTCAGCTGCGCGCGCACCGCTGTGCAGATGGCGCTGCGGTCCACCGGCTCCCCCGTCATGGCGCCCCCCTCATCCACCTTCACCTTGATCATCTGCAAGGGGGGTGGGGGGGAGGGAGGGTGTGAGAGGGGATGCAATGGGGAAGGGAGGGATGCAAGGGGATGCAAGGGCCCGTCCACCTTCACCTTGATCATCTGCAAGGGTGGTGGGGAGGGTGGTGTGTTAGAGGATCAGGCAAGGGTGCTGAGGTGCAGTAAGAGGTGCACCACGCGGACAGTGCCTGATGATCCCCAAGGGGTGTGGCGTGTACATGTGGCCTGTGCATGTGACCTGTGCATGTGGCCTGTGCATGTGACCTGCTGCTCGGCAGTCGATGGCAAAGCAGGGGGGGGAAGAGTAGGCGGCGCAGGGGGCGGGCACAGCAGGGCGGGCAGGGCGGGATGCACACAGGCATGCTGGGCTCAGTATTAACCCGACAGGTATAGCCGGGCCAGCACACCTCACAGGCTAGTGCAGATGTCTAGGCAGGATCATGCCCACAGGGCAAGGGTGCTACACGCACCCTCCTGCCCACTGCATGTTCTCCCCTGGCCATTGTGCCCATCCAGCAATGACCCCCCCCCCACACACACCGCCCGCCCTCCATTGTCCCACCACTCACCACTGGCACATTTGTGAGCTTGGCCATGACGGCCTCCAGCTGGCGCGCCTCGTTGTCCCCCCGCGTCTCACGCACCATGTCAGACTGGACGCCAAAAACCTCCTGCGGGGTGGAGGGGGTGGATGGGGTGTGTTCGAGAGGTGGTGCGGGCCAGGCTTGTGGGCGGCAGTGGCGCGAGGCCAATATGGGAAACTATATGCAGCAGGACAACAGCACAATAATCGAGCACCCGCCCAGTGTCCCGCCTGCTCCTTGTGCCCCCCTCCCTCCCTGGCCCCCTCCGCACCTGGTTGACCTTGCCCCTGAACCTGGGCACGGGCGCCGCCATCCTGCGCGGGAACAGGAAGTTGCGTGCGTACCCTGGGCTCACGCGGCAGGCACGGCCAGCGGCGCCAAGGTTGGTGACCTCCTGCGGCAGGGGGGGTGGGTGGGTGTGGATGTGGGTGTGGATGTGGTGTCGATGGGGGCAGCAGGGGTTTGATGTGCCGGCACCCACCACACGCTCCTGTTGCGGCGCGGCCTGTGTAGGGTACTACCAGGGGTGGAGAATAGTGCTGGACTCCAGAAGGGGGAGGGGGCTCAAAGTGCCCGCAGTGGGGTGGGTACCAAGCAACCAACGTTTAAGTGTGATTCCAGTGCTCATAAACCCTATGCTTGTGGTGGTCAATATGAGTACAGGCTGTTCAGGTTCAAGTGGTTACCTGTCTCAGCATAATGGGCAGCTTAGGCTTGGTGCGCTTGCCCCGCTGCGTGGTGTACCACAGCAGTTGCCGGGCAGATACCTCGCATGCCTTGCGCCACCGCTGCATGGCTGAGGTGGGCTCACAGACACGCCCCAACCACTTGCTGAGTGTAGTTTATTGCAGAGGGGGAGGCAAGACGGTGTGTCAGCAACACCGAAGGGGCCCCATTACAGCGGCTGCCACAGTGCTGGTGGCGCCAGTAACTGGGTGGTGTGCGTGTGACGCCTAGGGAGAAGGGAGGTCCGTCACTAGCTGAGGTTAAGCTTTGAGTGTGGGACTGTGCTGGCTCACACTGAAGGGTGTTATGCTGGGGTGGCTCGTTGGCATGGGCACAATACATGCATATCTGGCTAGCTGCATGCATGCATCAATAAAAAACAAGGACGCCACAAGAGAGAGCACTTCAAACAACTGCTGCAGCCCAGCAACCACAAACCAACAAACTGTAGAAACAAGCTGCAGACACAGGCAAATAACAGGTTGGCCAACTTCCAGCTCCCATTAACCTCCTCGTATCAATGGATGCCATATGCTCCCCCTTTACGCCACTCGCCATATATGCCCACCCTCTTTGAATGCGTTTCAAAAAGCACCCATCCTCGCCGCATCGGCTCCCGGCTGATACCAAGCTCCCCTGTCTATTCCAACGTGCATCACACACCTTTGCAGCCGCTGTGGGACGCCCCGTGCGCTCCTCGAGCCCCGCCGCACCTGTGGTGGTGGTGGTAGGGAGGCCATGGGGACCCCCCCGCCTCACAGATAATGCGACGTAGCCTGCAACAATTGGCGCAGCAGGCCCTCCCGGCCCCCATGTCCGTCGCCGCCGCCATGGGCGTGGGGCGGGCGGTGCTGACCACCACCACCAGCTCCACCATCACCAACGCAGTGCGGGGGGTGCAAAAGCCCGGGGGCGGGGGTGACAGCAACAGCAAGGCGGGGGTGGGGACCAGCAAGCGAGGGGTGGCGGTGCAGGGGGTGCACGGCAGCTATGCAGGGGCGCTCAGGTCGTCAACCCAGCCCGGGAACCGTGCCGGTGGTGGTGGTGGTGCCGGTGGTACTGCACCACCTCCCGAGACAGGTGCTCAGGCCACGGTGCCAGGCACAGGCGCAGGCCCACGGCGGGCAGTATGGCAGGCCAGTCCCAGGTGAGTGGGGGACATAGTGGTGCACCTGGCCTGCTGGTCATGTCCCCACACCAATAGCCATGTGGGCATGGTGGTGTGTGCATCCCAGTGCTCAGCTGCTGCACCTGCACCTGCACCCCTGCAACCCCACTGATCACCCCGCCAGGCCAACCACCCAGCCACACCCGCACTGTATGGGGTCCAGCGTACCCCCTACTCACCACCTCCCTTAAGACCACACCCGTCCACCTCACCACTCACCACACCACACCACACCTGCATCACACGCACCCCACCGCATCTTACCACACCACACCCACCCACCCCCACCTCCCCACCCCCGATCCCTCCCCCCAGGCACCTGCGCGCCTTCTGCTCCGGGGCGCACAGCGGCAGCCTGGACCAGCTGAGCGAGACCAGCCTGGTGGAGTTCCGCAGCGGGGACTCCTCCCGCCTTGGGCTGGCGCTAGCCCCCCTCTCCCGCGCCACATGGACCATAGTGGACGAGAATGGCACCAAGCACTGTGTGAAGACCGCCAACATGCTGTATGTGCTCCCCGGGCGGAGCTACAACGAGGAGGATGTGGGCAAGGTGGTGCGCCAGGCGGGGGCGCTGGCTGACCCCGGCTTGGTGCAGCTTGCGTGGGAGGTGGCGCGCGATCAGCCCGCTGCGCTGCTGAGCATCGGCCAGGTGGCGGAGCTGCTGTACGCAAAGGCGGGGCCGGCAAACTGCTTTGCGGCGCACAGGTGGGGGGCCAGCACATGCGGGGGGGTGCTGCAGCTATTCTGACTCCACGCCTGTGGCAGGGCAGACAGAGCTGTTTGCCAGTCTACTAGTTGGCCCCAGTATCCTCTACACGTGGCATGGCTGTATGGCGGCTTGAACACCACCAGCGCTACAGCAGTCTTTCGTCAACCTAGCAAACGCACCCCCATCCCACTTGTCCCACCGTACACCGCCTAATCCCTTTACCCCACATATTTGCCCTATCACACACATGCTTGGTTTCCATATCATTCTGTCTCACTCAAGCACCCCACTTTGCAAATTTTCCCTCCACCTGCACCCCTTTCCCCATACCCCATCCGTTTCAACCACCTTGCTCCCCCGCAGGCTGCTGTCCCAGGACCACACCTACTTCAAGCAAGCAGGGCGCATGCCCCCCCTGTACAAGCCACGCACGGAGGCGGAGGTGGCTGCAACGCTGGGCCAAGCAGCGGCCAAGGCAGCGGAGGTGGAAGCTGAGAGGGCCTTCCTGGCGCGGGTCAGGCTAGCCCAGGCGCTGCCAAGGGGGGACAAGCCTGCGGCTGCGGCGTGGAGCTCGGGGCCAGATGCGGGCCGTGTGGCTGCTGTGGAGGAGTACGCGCAGGGGCGGGCAGGGCCGGTGGAGCAGGCGGTGGCCATTCAGATCATGAACGCGCTCAAGGTGGGGGTGTGTGGGGGGAAGTGGGAGTGGGGGGGAAGGGCGGGTCTGGGTGGTGGTGTGTTGCGGGGTTGCTGACAAGTGCAGGGGTTGTTGCTGACAAGTGCAGGAATTGATTGGACGGGGGCGGAGACAAGGTGTGTTGCACATGGGGAGCAGCTGCAGGGCGATGGGCAAATGCAGTGGCTTGCATGCGGAGGAGGGTGCCCTGGCTTGAGGGCCCGATGCGCACAGGAGGGAATTGCAATGTCCCACCCATCAAAGCCCCCCCCTCCTCCTCTCTGCAGGTGAACCCCACCCCCAACGAGGCTGTGCGCCTGCTCCAGTCCATGGGCGCCTGGCTGCCCAACGTGCCCATTGCCCTGCACCGCGCGCACATCCAGCTTGCATTCACCCCCGACCAGGAGGCCATGGCGCAGCAGCTTGTAGACAACCCTCCTCCTGACCTGGACCAGGAGCTCAGGCATGACCTCACGCATCTAAAGGTAGGGCGTAGGGCTTGGGTTGGGTGGGTGGGTGAATCACTGCATGGAGGGTGGGGGGTGCGGTGCATGGGGCTATTATGATGGGACCCGTCCGGATCCATCTACCTCACTTGTGCATCCAATTTGCCACCCGCACCTACCACAAGCTTCGGTCTTGGTACATTGGTGCACACACCATGCGCTAGGTACTATACTACCCCGCAGCTGACAGCGCACCCATGCCACTACTGCTGGACACACCATACCATGCTCCCTCCCCCAGGTGTACACCATCGATGACGCCACCACCGTTGAGGTTGATGACGGGTTGAGTGTGGAGTGGCTGGGGGATGGGCGGGTGCGGCTGTGGGTGCACATCGCAGACGCCACGCGCTGGGTGCCGCTGGGCCACCCGCTGGATCTTGAGGCCAGGAGGAGGACCAAGTCGATGTACCTGCCCACAGGTGGGTGATGGTGGTGGTGGTGGCGGTGGGGAAGGTGGCAGTGGCTTGGGCGGAGGCTTTGGTGGGGGTGGAGGACCATGTGTGGGGGCGGGCGGGGATGCCTCATGCAATGTGGCACATGTGGCATTGTAACCATGTAGCGCTGTGGCGCAGTGCCTACTTGCACTCCTGCCCATACCCCCATACCTCCTCCCCTCTCCTCAACCCCTTCCCCACTCCCCCCCCCCCCCAGGCCTGGTGACCATGTTCCCGCACAGCCTTGCCTCTGGCCCCATGTCCCTGCGCCTGCACACAACCTGCGCAGCAATGAGCGTGGGCGCGGTGCTTGGCCCTGATGGGTCCCTCACCGACCACGTCACCCTGCCCTCGCTGGTGCGCCCCAGCTGCCGCCTGACCTACGACGACACCGATGAGATGATGTGGCACGTGACGGAGGAGGAGGAACCGGAGATGGTGCACCTCATGCAGGTGGGTTTGGCGGGTGGCGGGTGGTGGGTGGGGGTTGCGCTGTGGGGGAGTGTGGGGGATTGGAGGGGCAGCATGTGCTTTGGGTGGCTGAAAGGGTGGGGGAATGGGGCAAGGGATGGAGGTAAACTGCATGGCTCTAGCTCTGCACTGATTAGTGGGACACAAATATATACAATCAATAGATTTCAATATATAAGCAGCGTACCAAATCATAAGGCCAACAGGGCAGCGAGGCTGCATATGCATGCGGCATGGTTGGTGGCATGGCATCCCATGCAACTGATGGCTGGATAGTCGAGACGTCACAGCTTGGATGGCATTCTGGCTTGAAAAAAGTATAGTTTGGGCAAGGGTGCCTGACGATCTCCCCACCCCCCCCCTTCAGGCTGCAGAGCTGCGCCGGCGGTGGCGCCAGTCCCAGGGCTGCGTTGAGATCCACATGCCCGAGGCCTCCATCAAGGTGAGCGAGGCGCACACCGACAGCCCGCGCGTGGACATTGAGACCATGGACCAGCATGAGTCGCGGTCCAGGCAGATGGTGGCGGAGATGATGATTTTGGCGGGGGAGGTGGCTGGGAGGACAGGTGGGGGGTGGCTGGGGGTGGGCAGTCGGTAGTGCAGCTCAAGGTGCAAGAGAGGCTTCCAATCTTGCACCATCGTCTGCCATCTCAGCTCTTGCGGGCTTTCAAAGAAGTATCCTAAGAGCCTGAGTACCCCATATACAGATGTATTGAACATGGGACAAGACAAATTGCTGTATCTTTGGGCCCCTGGTCAATAGCATACCTTTTATTGTGCATGGTCATGGGATCAGTGATCCTGGATCATTCCTCTCCACCCTTCGGGAACAACTTCCAACCTATCCCACCGCCCGCAGGTGCCGCCGCCGGCGTGTGCCTCCCCTACCGCGGCCAGCTAGACCCCGTGCTACCCACGGCCGAAGAGCTTGACCTGGTGCCCGAGGGGCCCTGCCGCGCAGTCATGCTGCGCTCGCGCATGACCCGGGGGGTGCTGGCCACGGGCGGGCCGCTCCGCCACGCCAGCCTGGGCCTGGGCGCCTACGTGCAGTTCACCTCGCCCATCAGGCGCTACACAGACATGCTGGCGCACTACCAGATCAAGGTAGGGGCGCAGGATTGGGCCACAGTGCAGGGCTGCACCTTGCGGCTGTGGGTGCAAGGTACTGGTGCTGCACTGCTCATGCCATGTAACGGGGAAGGGTGGTCTGGTGGGGTGTGGGGTGGGCAAAACAAACCTGGGGCCTGGTGTGGCGGCAGCTGCATGCTGGTGGTGCCCCTAGAGCCACATGCCCTGGCCTGAGAGTGGTTTGCTGTAGCACACATATGGGGAGGGTACAGGGTACATGGCGTCAACACCCCATGTGAAGTGTAGCTGGTGCACACAGCACCTTCCACCTGGCGGCATCCCCTCGCACCTCGCCCTTTGCCCTGTCCACGCATGCTGGCACCCACATCACCCACTCCCCGCCCCCCACCCCTCAGGCCGTGCTGCGCGGCGAGCTGCCCCCCTTTGCCCCCGGCGACCTTGAGCAGGTGATTGACGCCGTGGGCACCGAGGCGCGGCGCATGACTGGCGTGGAGCGCGACGTGTCCAACTACTGGGTGGCAGAGTACTTCCGGCAGGCAGTGGAGGAGCACGTGGAGCGCACATGGCCCGCGCTGCTGCTCAGCTGGATCAGGCAGGACACAGGTGGGTGCAGTGGGTGGGTGGGGTTGATTAGTTGCTTTTGCGCGGCGCCATGCCCATGCATGTTTGCGCTGTCAACATGGCGTGGGATGGTTGGTGCAATGGAAACACAGTATAGCACGAGTAGCACGAGCGTCACCTCCACAAAATGCTGTCAGACTTTTGCAAGCACAGCCTTGGCGCAAGCCCCTTGCATTTCTGACACCTCCCCCCCCCTCCCCCTCCCCCCAGGCCTGGCGCGTGTGCTGCTTGTTGAGCTTGGCCTTGAGCTGACGGTGCGCGTGATGCGGCCCGCGGCAGTGGGCGAGCCGCTGCACCTCCAGTGCATGCAGGTGGACGTGCCCTCGGGGCTGGTGCGCCTTGAGGAGGCGTCGGCATGCCCCGCCAGGCCCCGCATGCCCGCAGTGCCGCCAGCCACCGGGGTGCGGTCCATCGAGGCGTGGGCAGAGGCTGCGCGGGTGCTGGACAGGGCGGCGGTGTGAAGGGGGGACGGGGATGGGTTTGGGGGGGCGTTTGGGGTTTTGGTTCGGGTTTGGGTTTGGGATGGAAGGGGTTGTTGGTTGGGTTGGTGTGGGGACATCTGGGTGTGGGGCCTGCCTCCCCATCACGGGTTTGGGGGGCAGTGTGCTGGAAGGGGATGGGAGGGTCGTGCATGGAGTCTAATGGGGAGGTTGGGTGGGAGGGATGGGAAGTTGGGGGCCTGTTCTGCCTTCCCGCTTAAGGAGGTATTGGGGCAGACAGCCAAGCTTGTAGCTAGGCAGGCAAGCCCTGTTTTAAAAACCCCGTTGTTCAACTTACAGTAATGCGGCCCATTGTGCCTTCAAGGTTATTGTACTCTCGGTAACATATTCTTCCCTGTTGCCATTTCTTCACGGGTTTAACTTCCTGGGCCAGTGGCGTCAGTGGGCTTGTAAGGGGCGCAATTCTTTTCGTGGATTCGAATGGAAATTTGGAGGCCAATTGCTGCTCAGCACCCGCATTTGAGGCCAAGCATTGTGGCAAGCATTGCATCGGGTTGAAGCCTTGTTGCGTACCAAGCGCCCAACCCGAATGCTGGCTGGGCCAGACACTGTTGACAAGTGCTGTATTTGGGCTGCCTTATATCCAAAATTGCCAACCTGATCGAGGGTGTAGGCTGGGTAGGGTTTGCAGACAGGTGGCGCCCTCCCCGTGACTCCTCAGGGGGAGTACCATGCGAGGGGAGACGAAGCTAGAGTGCTCTAGACCTCGGCTTGCGCGAAGCTGTGCCACTCTTGTACTTCAAGTCCCAACCACGACTTGTTGAAACGCCAGTTTTCGCCGTAGCCTCGTTGACGAGGCCCTCGCCCCCCTCTGACCATCACACCATCTTTGCGGCAGCTGTTTGGGGTGGCGTGCTTTGCCGAAAGGATCATCACCTCATTGGGCGCTAGCATGCCATGACCTCGGTAGACACCACTTGAGCAGGGTTGCTGCTGCGCGTGCGCCTAGCTTTGCCTCTGTGCACCAAACCGAGGGCTTTGGATTGCCACGGTCCGCAGCTCCCTTGGGGTGCAGCAGCCCCTTTTGGCCCCCACCCCATCCAGGCACCGTATCTGTTAGTAAAACCAGCAACAAAAGCACTGGTCCAATACCTTCGTGTCAAGTAGCCACAGGCAGGCGAATCGGCTTCCTCGAGTGGGTGGCAAGCACTTTTCCGCAGCCATGCAGGGCCCTCGCCCCGACCCGCTGGAGGACAACCCCCGGTATACCAAGGTGGGAACCGTGGGACCAGAAACCTCTCACAAGGCGCTGTTTTGGCGTTTTCGCCATGCATGCACGCGCCAGCCTCCGTGGTAGGCGCCAGCAGTCAGACGGCTTGACCTACGCGTGTGTTGTGGTGCGCAGGTCCGGGACTTGAATAGCGGCACCTTTGGGTTCGTGCAGCTGGCGCTGGACAGGGTGACTGGCAGGCAGGTGGCGATAAAATTCATTGAGCGCGGTGAAAAGGTGAGGCAAGGGCGCACCCTTCAGCTTTTGCAGCAGCCTCGATACATGTGTGAAGGGTATGCCTCATCGTGCTGGGAAGACCGTCCAACGAGCCTGTTTCTGCCATGCAGATCACCAAGTATGTTGAGAGAGAGATACTGAACCACCGGTCCCTTCTACACCCACACATAGTCCAGTTCAAAGAGGTATGGGAGCTAACTCGATGACAGTCATAGAACAACACCAAGTGCACCCCTGCCCTGCCTGCCTAGGACTGGCACATTGAGCCCTCCTGCATTGTGTCCCTTGTGAGCACATGGGACACCCACTTACTCACCACACACTGACTTGCCAACAGGTTTTCCTCACCCCCAACTACCTCGCCATCGCCATGGAGTACGCCCCGGGCGGGGACATGTTTGAGTACGTGGTGCGGAAAGGGGGGCTGCGGGAGAATGAGGCCAGGTGGTTCTTCCAGCAGCTGATTGTGGCGGTAGACTATGTGCACCGCATGGTAAGGCTCCCAACTGCACTACAACATCATGGCATCTTGGCACACGCACAAAGTGTGTTGCACAACCTGTCTTTGCTGTCACCTCAGTTGGAATACTTACCTGCATACCCACCACTTGCGTGTGTGCATACAGGGTGTTGCCAACCGCGACATCAAGCTTGAGAACACGCTACTTGACGGCAGCCCAAGGCCACTCATCAAAATCTGCGACTTTGGCTATTCAAAGGTGCGCTGCCCGTGCTGTTCTGACACAGCATGGTTTGCACCGCGCTGCAGGTTTTGCAGTCTTGGTGTGATGATGGTTTGAAAGGTTGGTTACCCATACCAGAGTTGCTGAGAATGTGTTTTTGTTGTGCAGCATGAAAAGTTCCAGTCCGCACCAGGCTCCCGGGTGGGCACGCCTGCATACCTGGCCCCAGAAGTCATAATGACCACTAAGGGCAAGACATACGATGGAAAGGTGCGCTTTTATCCTTGGCTTTTACATGCCTGAGGATGCGCCACCCTAGCCACCGCGCTGCTGGGCGCCGAGGCACAGCCCACAGCGCACCCCCTCCTGGTTGTTCCCCTGTGGCTCACCCCCTTGTCCCCCTGTTGCAGCGGGCCGATATCTGGTCCTGCGGCGTGATGCTGTACGTGATGCTGGTGGGCGCCTACCCCTTTGAGCGGCCCGAGGACAAGGCCGACCAGCAGAAGCTGCAGAAGATGATTCAGGTGCGCAGTGCCAACACACCAAGGCACTGGTGGCAATGGGGAGTGTTTTTTAATAATGGCACCTAAAAATTGTACAAGCTGCACAGGTGTTGCAGGTCGTGCGCTGCCCTTTGCTTGGAGGCACTCCTGGCTGTTGGAGGTTTTGGTTGGGGCAAAGTCAGCAGGGGGGTTAGTGAGGGATCAGCATGCACTGGGCTTGTGTTGCACACCAGCACTGCGGGAAGGCGAGCATGGCCAAGAATGCATTATCAAGCAGAGTCACACTTGTCCCTCTCCATCTCACCCTTGCAGCCATGGCTTCGCAGGCATACTCACCAAGCTTACTCACCAGGGCTGCGCATGTGTACACACCATGCATACTCACCTAATTTACAACTACAACTACAGCACAGGCTTTTAGGCACCGCATATGCCATGACGTTGCGGTTAGGTTTTAAGAAAGATCTGTGGTGGGTGGTGATGGCTTCACTTATGTGAGTCAGGCAGGCTCACTGTGCCCCACACCTGCAGCGGATTCTGCGCGTGGAGTATGACATCCCCGCCCACGTGCGCCTGTCCCCCGAGTGCCGCGACCTGATGAGCAAGATCCTCACCTCGGACCCGAGCAAGCGGTGCACGGTGTCCGAGATGCAGAACCACCCCTGGTACATGAAGGACCTGCCCCCAGGCGTGAAGGAGATGAACGAGAACTTGAGGCCAAACCAGTCGGGGCTGCAGGTGGGTGGCCGGGGGTGGTGGCGGTGTTATGGGGGGGCTGGTGCATATGAGTGCTGGTGCCATGTGGTTGGACTGGAATTGCATTGGTGTCCCCGCCACCCTGTAACACGTTCCTCTCAGGACCACAACCTGTAGATGCCGCTGTGCCCCTCTAGGGTATGGTGTTGCCAGGGAGACCCTTAGGGAGCGCATAATCTTAAAACACCCTATTGACATCCGTGAAGTGGAAGTGGGTGTGGTGCAACGCTACTCCTGCACAAGCTGCTGCAAGGCATTGCTCCTGGCCCCTCTCTGTGGCCGCACACCTCACGCCACCCCGCCTGCCCCCCTTGCCGCAGAGCGTCGAGGAGATCCAACGAATAGTCCAGGAGGCGCAGAAGACGCCTGCGGTGGGCACCGTGTGGGAGGACGATGGCTACATCGACGACACCATGGAGGTGGAGGGGTTTGAAAACTCGCTGGATGACTGGGGCGCGTCGATTTAGGACACCGGCGCCTGTGGCCTGCTGTTGCCTGGTGTGGGTATGGCCTGGGGAACGGGTGCAGCAGGCAGGGCAAAGTGGACACAGGTATACAGTAGGTGTTCGAACTGTGGCTGACATGCTTAGTGCCGCCTTGGATAGCTATAATATGCTTAGCTTCTACCTTTTCCTTTCTTTCCAGGACTTCTGCTTTTTGTGCCTGCCTTCAGCAATGTAGCGTGCATTTGTGACCAGGGGGGGCCCTGTGTCCAGCGTTCTGCTGGGCCCGGGATGTTGTTCCTTGCTCAACTTGCCAGTTTTAGTGTTGTGATGCGTCCTGCCTTGTTGACGTTGTTGACGGCGGCGCATCAACTCCTCTGGGGTGTGTTCAACCCGCGGCCACACACGACACAGCCAGGTCGATTGATGTGCAGTTGCCGCATGGTTGGTGTGCGTTTGTTTTTTTTGGGGTCCACATACGACTGTGACACTTATGCTGTACGCTCTCAGTCAGGCTGAGCGATAGATGCACCAACTACGTACGTGTACATTGGAATACCTCCTTGTTACCGCGAGTTGGTGCCTTATCAAGGGAACCACAGTGGGTTCTTGACTTTCTTTGGCAGAACTGTCAGGTGTTTGAGCAGTCATGGAGAAATACGCAGTCTGAGGCAACCTGTTGCAGCTTGTTCACACGTTTCACGCACCACAAGTGTAGCAGCCTCTGAGGATTCACCTGGACGAGGTAGCGAACTAGTCGCTGCTGCTGCTGGTGAGCACTGTGCTCGACATTGGGGTGCAACTTGATCTGGTTCCAAACATTTTGTAACCAACTTGCTCACTGCGTGTGGCACAACTGCTATTGGACCTGCCACCTGCCAGGAGTCATTGCTTTGGGTGACTTGGTAGCAAGAGGCTTGAGGGAACCCACTTTCGCGCCTCAGCTGGCTGAGCAATAGCAATGGCGCACTGGCTTGTCAGAAGTTCTTAGCTGCTAACTGCTACTAACATGCGTCGTTGTGTTGCAACTTACTTTACAGCCGTAGTTGGTGAGTTTCTTGGAGTGGCACTGGCCAACTGGCTATGGCATAGCCCATTCCAAAATGCATCCACACGATTTTGGATGCGATCACACAGTCCCAAATTTGGCGAGCTGCAGCAAGCGTACCTGCAAGCCTCGCACCCTACACCTTGCTTTTCAGTGCAAGCAGCCGCGCAACTCCACCACCTTTTGCATGCGTTGTTGCTGCAGCGACAGCAGGCACTGTGGGGCCGGGGGGTACCTGCTTGCGCTGGTGGGTTTTGCATACATAAGGTCACCTGGTGTCTATTTGCACTTGTGGAACGCCTGGGTTCGTTTGAAGAGTTCACTTTGCAGTCGCCTCTTACTTCTCTTTGTGGATTGGCCTTTTGTTCGGTGGCACGTGGCTGCTGAAGTGTCGTGTCGGAGGTCGTTTGCATGCAAAGCTCTTACAGCGCAAACGGTTTTGGGTTGCATGCATATGCCCCTGTCGCCTGCTTTGGCGCGTAGACACGCCAGAAACTATTCTGAAGCTGCTATGCTTTGTTGCCAACGCTCCGGTGCCGGCATCAGGCCTTGGTGTGCACAAGCTACCTGTTGAGCCCGTGGGCAGCCCCGGCAGGAGCATAGCTGCAGGGCCCACCTGGCGCCTGCACACACCGCGCACGTCCGCCAGGACCATGAACTTTCAAAGACCTGAGCCACTCCTCAACCACCCTCGGTATCAAAAGGTACGGACCAGGGCCCTAAGGGTGGTCCCACTTGACAGTCCCTGAGCGGCCCTGAATCCCCACCCCACCCCTGTGTGTCCCCAGGTCAAGGATTTGAACAAGGGCGCCTTTGGATTCGTGCAGCAGGCACTTGACAAGAAGACAGGGCAGCACGTGGCCATCAAGTTCATTGAGCGAGGGGCAACGGTACGTTCCCGCCACCGGCACCACCTGCCTAGCATCCCAGGGACTGCACTCTCAACCCTAACATGGTGGACGAGGGGCTGTTGAAAAACCAGCAGGGAACTGTAGGACCTTTGTGAGAATATCTTTTCCAGTCAGCCACAGGTATGCGAATGTGCATCCGGCCCTCCCGGCCAGCCCTGCCCGTCTGCCTCAGGTGCTCCCCCTGTGCCCCATTTCCCTTCTCCCCCCCTGCCCCAGGTGACCAAGTATGTTGAGCGGGAGCTGCTCAACCACCGGCGCCTGCTGCACCCACACATAGTGCAGCTCAAGGAGGTGAGGCACACGGCGCATAGGGTATAAGCGCACTCGCCGGGACACGCACAACCGCACGGGAACAACACCTACCTAGTTAATTACACATTACCAGGCTATAATGCAAAATGTGCATATTGTACTGGGCATGGCGCCTTTTCAGAAATGCAGGTGCATGTGCGACGGCACATTTTTGCAAATTAAATCTAATTTACACGAGGTAAGTGCGACCAATTTCTGATTTATGTCAATCAAATGGGTTCAGTATATTAGGAGGATTCAGATTCCTTTACAGCAAAGCAGCGTTGTGCATGAATCACATAAAAGCTAGCCAACGCCTGCACCTAGCTAACAGGATTGATGAAAAACTTGAAAATTTGTCTAGGTTTGCGGGTGGTCCAATCACTTTTTCTCGGGAGCAAAATAGTGTCTCCTCCAAATGGCTACATATGCATGGTTTTTGCATCAATTCATTTTGCGTGGAAATATGGCCAGTGCGGTACTGCCAATTCACCCGATGTCCTTGCTCCCTCCCTGCATTGGTGCGGCACCCGCGGTAAAAATGAGCGGAGCTGCCACCTTCATCGCCCCTCCACATCCCCACTCCATATACGCCAATGCCACACACGCGCCACCATAGAGTGCAACCTTAGTGAAAGCAGCTTGGTGTCGCCACTATGGGCATGTTGAACATTTGGAAGGGAGGGGGCGAATGGGAAGGTTTCTGAAACATCTAATGCACGGGTTGTTTACCTGTCCTCCCAGCTTTTCAATTGCAAATATACAGTGCTGCCATTCCACCCCCCACTCCACCAGTCCCCATTCTAACAACATATCACAAAAGTGAGGTGCTTGCATGGATAGTCGGCGCCGTGGCTAACACCTCATCAGGACCCTTGCCGGATTTGTTTTTTGTGCTACCACAAACCTAACCCCTTCCTACCCTTTCTGCTGCAGGTGTTCCTGACCTCCCACTTCCTTGCCATCGTGATGGAGTACGCTGCTGGCGGCAACATGTACCAGCTCATCGTGAAGCACAAGGGCCTGCCCGAGGAGGACGCGCGCTGGTTCTTCCAGCAGCTGGTGCTGGCGGTGGACTACTGCCACAAGATGGTGGGTGGTGGTGGCAGCCGGGTATTAGTGGGAACATGGAACACAGTCTGCGGCAATGGCCATGTAGAGGGCTTGCTTTAGGGTCCCGCCTTTTATTTTATTTTGTGAAAGTAGGATATTACGGAAATACGCATTGTCATATACAGGAAATTCCGTTTAATATTATTTTAAGGATTCAAGACCATGGCAGCAACTTTAAACCTAAACTGGCAGGCACTGGACTGTCAACCCCGACACTCTGATATGTATTGTGCGGAACACATACTGGTCTAGATGACAGGAAAAACACTACCCCTCATATATTGACATGATTGTCCGCGTCCAATATTTGGTCTTAACCCTCAATTATTGGCGTTTGATCACTGGTACGGAGTACTGACCGCACGACCGCGCCGGCATGACCAATTTGTATTCAATGGTAGGAGGGTTCACACTGTGGCGTCTGAAATTCTATCACCCAAGCTGCAGTTGGTAGCAATTCAATGCCACTTGAATGCTGTTACTGCTGGCGGAGGCGGCAGGAATGTACTAGTTTGGCTTGGCATGTGTTGCCTTGTTGGTGCTAACACCTTCCTCGGGCCCCCTGCAGGGTGTTGCCAACCGCGACATCAAGCTCGAGAACACGCTGCTGGATGGCAGCCCCCGGCCGCTGCTCAAGCTGTGCGATTTTGGCTACTCAAAGGTGGGTGGGTGGGTCGGGATGGGAAGGGGGGACAGGGGAGTCGGATGCATACATCCACCTTGGGAGGATGAGGAGGGCAGCTCCTAAGGGAGGCTGCGGTCCCATGCTTGCCACCATCATCCAAATATTTGCCCAGAAGATCTGCTCTGCAGCTATGGCAGATCCTTGCGTCTGCACATCACTGCCTTCCCTTGGTGCAACACCCCACTTATCCAGAACAGATGGCATGCGTGGGTCTAGCCAGTGTACATTACCTGTGGCTGTCAGCGAACCCGTAACCCTGCCATTGCAACTGTGTGGCTCACCCTGGTTTCCTCCCCTGCAGGATGAGAAGTATCACTCCGCCCCTGGGTCGCGGGTGGGCACCCCCGCCTACCTGGCACCTGAGGTCATCCTCACCACCAAGGGGAAAACATACGACGGAAAGGTGAGTGCAGCACCCACAGGGCAGCACCGCATGTGATATGGCAGCTCCGCCCCATGTGACCTGCCACATAATCCCTGTGCGGTGGCGCATGTGGGTACGAGTCGGCTGTCTCCCGGCGCCTGTTTGTGTTGCCAGTAAAATACTGCAAGTGAAAGTGTATTCTAGGGGGACGCAAGGGGCAACAATTCAAGTTTGGCAGATTGGTTGTTTTGTGTTTTTTCCAATTTAAAAGTGTCCTTGCCTGCGCCCCCTGATGCCGACTGCCTCACCTGCCCACCGCAGAAGTCCGACGTGTGGTCCTGTGGTGTGCTCCTGTACATCATGCTGGTGGGGTCATACCCGTTCATCAGGGGGGAGGATGATACGCTCAAGCAGTCGGCGCGCATGCACGTCATGCTGCAGGTGGGTGGGTGGCTTGTTTACCAGGGTAATGGTGGGGGGCTGAGTTGAGCAATTGTCCTGCATGCATGCTTGGTGACAAGGGAATGGCTAGTGTCTAGCAGTCAAGGAGTGTATAGGCTATGGGCGCAAGGCGTGGTGTGGTTGGCAAAGCCCACCACGTGACACGTGTCATGATCCATGAGGGGATAGATTGCTGAATGCCCTGCCTCATCTGCCACCTACGGGGGCCACCACCGGTTGTGCGTGCACACACCATCCTTGCATGAGCATGGTCAAGCCTGCATGAGCATGTGCTCCTGCGCATCACCCCTGCATGGCCTCGCCCAGTACCCCGTGCTACCTGTACCATACGCTGCCCGGCCATCAACCCCGCACCTCCCCCCGCAGAGGATCCTGTCCGCCCAGTACACCGTCCCTGACCACGTCACCATGTCCCCCGACCTGCGTGACCTGCTGTCCAAGATACTGGTGCTGGACCCTGACGAGCGCCTCACCATCGGCCAAATCCAACAGCACCCGTGGTACGCGCGCAGCCTGCCGCCGGGCGTGGGGGGCATGAATGAGCGGCTCATTGCGCAGTCCGCGCTGCTGGGCACCTCGCTGCTTCCCATGGGGCTGCAGACTGTGGCTGAGACGCGGCGCATCATAGGGGAGGCGCAGCAGCGGGGGGGTGGCGGGGGGGGTGGCGATGTGGCCATGGCGGATGAGGTGATGGATGCGGAGCTGGCGGGGAGGACGGTAGCGGCGGCGTGAGGGGAGGACGGGTGGGGTGTGGGAAAGCAGGCGGGGGTGATCCAGGGAACAGTGCTTTGGGTGTCTCTTCTTGCAGTGGCACATGCCGGGGGTGCTGCGTGACATGCATTGTCAAGGCAAGATCTAGTGGCAGTGAATGTCCTGGGTGTAGTGGTGAAATTCATGACTCAAATTCAGAAGGCATGCTTTAATTTGGGCCTCTGCATGTGCGTGTGTGGTGGAACCCGGTATCATTGTTCCATCAAATCTGTCTGCTGCAGCGCATGCGGCCAAGTACTTCCAATTGCTCACCCTTCCCAGTTGGCTCAGCCATGAGTCATGAGTCATGCTGCACGACCCCCTCCAAGGGCGTGCATATTGTATCACATTGAACTTTGGTAGGCTAAGCAACTAGTGCATTTAATTCAAACCAATTCGGTTACAAGTGTGCTTCTTGCAGTGCGAACCACACCAGGCATCCTGTCCTGGCATTGCCCCTTTATGATACATATATGTTATATCATGTACCTTGGTAAGAGTTGTTCCAGTCTGAGGGGAGGAGTGCGGAAGCCTACTGTACAGCCACGCCCCGCCCGCAGCCACAGCCTGTGATCGCCCCGCGGGCCGGCTACATCCGGTGCACATGATCATTGCGCCCTCGGGCCCGCATGGAAATGCTTCGGACGATCGCCGAGCTTCGACGAGCGAGAACCGTTGCTGTGCACCCCCCGCCGCCGGTGGCTCGGTCCATTTGGGGTCCGATATGGGGCGCAACCCGGTCCATGATCCCAGAATCATCGGATCCGGGTGATCACTTCGAACTTCATGCATTGCTTCGGCCAATACTGGGGATTGCTACCAAGATACACGTTGCACGCCAATGGCGGCATGTTAAAAGGGCTAAGCACAAAGCGGCTCCTTGGAAAACGGCGTGACTGACGAAAGACCCACCACGCGCTGTTCAACGCTGTGCACTGAGGGTGTCTCAAGTTTTACTTCGGGTCCCGGAAGTACAGTGAAGGGTTGAGGTGAACTGTTCAGCAGCTCCAGGCAGTAACTCGGTCGTGCCAGCCTCCTTGGAACTCGACGGTCTTTATTGACCGGCTAAAAGGTATGGTAGTATCATACTGGCTTGAAGCTAGGAATTTTGTGCTTCACTCCTATAGGCTGAACAGTGCGCCTCAATACTGGGTACCCCCACTGGCCTGCCGCATCTGAGGTGGCAGTCTGTCGTTTCCTAGAGCTTCAGGAGAACAGTGACAAGCACACAGTGCCCCACTGTAGCATACAAAAGCCTTAGACCCATCATGTTTGGTCTTTGAAATTCACATGAGGTCCAGGGTTCCTGACTTGTCGGACCCCTTCGGAAGTATACCTGACTCATTGAGTTGACAACCTAAATGAAGCCTCAAGCCTTAGGCTACTAGCAAACTCTGAGGCAGTAACTATTTAGCATTGCCATAAAAGTAAAAAGTTGCACTAGGCTAACAGTGCAAAGTTCAGCCTAGCTAGTGTAACTAGCCAACCTCAGGTTGTACCAGTCTGAGAGTAAAAGACCAAATCATTTGTGAAGTTGATCTCCACTGGAGGCTTTGTTGAACTCTGAGTTGAGCCAAGTTTGTTGCAAACTCTATGAGGACCCAGTAATGTAGTGCAGCTCTCACCTGACAGGATGCACCAAGTTGGCCCGGGTGACTCAGACACCGTGCCGGGCATCTGCATTATTGACCTGACTCAACACCGTGCCGAGCAGGCTGAACTGCAGGTGCCCAGCATATCAGATATATACATGCGGGAATCCTTTTGTATACGCAGCGCTCTGCAGCTTAATGTCGGCTTTTTATAACAAAGCAGCCTATGCCATAGCTGAGCTAGGCTGCAGCACCGTTCTAAGTTGCAATGCACTGCAAAAATTCAGATCATGGCTTTCACGTGCATGCAAAGCTCAGGGCACCTGCTTATCTGAATTTCAGGCTTTCCAGGCGGTGCAACCATATACAATTTGGCGCAAGATGAAGCTGTCGCAGATACCCCCCATGTGGCTCCTGGTGGGCATCCTTGCCATAGGTGGGTCCCAGCATGTGTGCATGTGCGTGGGACCTGCTGGGTTTATCGCATGCATGTGCAGCCCAACCTTGGCTGATTGTGAGTACGCGGCACGGTGCGCACCGGTGCACACAGGCCTGTCATTCTGTATAAGGAAGGCCATGGGGGCGTATGGGTGGCCCTGACTAATGCTAGAGGCTTTCTGGCGGCAATGCTGGTGCTAGCAGATTGCATTGTGTAGTCCCCTGGCCGCTATGCTGCCAGGGAGCCCTGAAGTTCAGGGGATTCTGCATGCATAAATTGCAAGCCATGCATGCACCGCCACTGACAAAATGTTGCCCTGTGGAATGCCTGTTCAGGGTACGCTGGTGTGGCGCTGGCTGTGGGCCCACCCCCTGCCGAGGACGTTTCTCTCACCCCCAACCCCCTGGCATGCACATGCTCCGATGTGGACCCCAGGGCCGAGATCAAGCTGCTAGTGGAGTATGACTGCTTTCAGCACCGGTTGTACGGCAACTGCAAGATGGACTTCCTGATGCAGAGCCCGGCGGAGGACCTGCCTGAAGGTGGGGGCAGGCATGCCGGGGCGGCCACTGGCTGCCGCATTGCATTGGGCACAGGGCGTAATCTGGCGCAGGTGCTGGGGCACCCAGTGCCGCCTCTGCAATTGCTTAATTTTTGCAATCATATACAGTGAGAATTGTATATGCAATATGCATAGAGTCTATATTAAACCTGATAGTAA
This sequence comes from Heterotrichella gracilis, assembly GCA_032358255.1. Taxonomy (NCBI): domain Eukaryota; class Xanthophyceae; order Tribonematales; family Xanthonemataceae; genus Heterotrichella; species Heterotrichella gracilis. The sequence continues at coordinate 21,568 of JAULBX010027550.1, forward strand.
ACTTGATTAACAAAAAATGTTTCTCAGATGTGATACATTCAAGCTCGTCGTTTTACTTTTTATGAAATAAATTGTAATAAACTTACCATGCTGTGTTTTTATACAATCAAATTGTTTTACGTCTGTACTCCACAAATGTGGGCGCATACATCTTGCAGTTCTGCTCTATTCTGTTCTGACAGATGTTAAATTAATTGGTGAATCAACCATGTGCATTGGATTCAGCTACCACTCTCTTTTACATGTCCAATCATGCACATAAAATAACAGCATTCATATCCAGCTTGCGGGCTGTTGCCGGCAGCTGCGAGCCTTAGGGTCGCACTTCCATGTGCATCCATCTGTTGCACCCCAACCCTCAACCCTACCTCATCCCAATTTCCACCCCCACCCCCACCCCCACCCCAACTGCAGGCTACTGCCAGATCACCTGCGGGCGCTGCACATGCTGCACCACCCTGGCAGACCTGCTGCGCCAGAACCTGCTCACCGCATTCCTTGACCTGGCAACCACTGCGGGGTACGGAGACCTGCTGGCCAACCCCGGATTCATGGCCACGCTGCTGGTGCCAACCAATGAGGCCATGGCGGCTGCAAAGCAGGCATTTGGTGAGGGGGCATGCATACGGTATATGGTGATTGCAGTTTAAAGGAGAGTGCATTTGTACACATGTATTGTTACCAAGGGGTGTATACTCTACCAGAATGATTCCAAGCTGTGTGGATGCTCATTCCTGCCGAAGGATTGTCTCATTCCATTGAATTTTGAGCTGATCAGGTACACACGTGGGTTCTGACTCAGGGAGATGCACGTGGTCACCATGATCCGCATGCCGCACATGTCAGCGGTCATGTGCTGTTTTTGCAAGCGCGCATCACATCGACGTCAAAAGTGCTTGCAGCACTTACGGGCGTTAATGTAGTGTACCATGTTGGCATTAGGATACCATGCACTATGGTGTAAGTAAAGCACATCCATGTTGGGCAGATCATGGTCGACCACTGATCATGGTCTGGCAGTACTCTGTGGGTACCATGCATGTAGACCCGGGACTGTGGCTGTAAACAGCAGGTACCTTGGCTGGCAGCATTGCAAGCATTACTTGCGGTGTTTCCCACTCATTTCCCCTTGTGTGCCATGGCGCATGCAGGCTCCTCCCTCTCCGACCCCGCTGTGGCCAAGGAGGTGTTGCAGTATCACATGCTGCCACCAGAGCCAACCATGCGGGCGCTGTGGACCTCCCCCTTCTTCACTCAGGGGCCTGAGCTGGTGACGCTGCTTGACGGCTACACGCTGCAGGCGCAGCCCTTCCCACTGCCCAGCGACACAACATTTAAGTGCGTGTGTCAAATAGTGGGTGCAGTGACGGACACAGGGAGCCAGTGGCTAGTGTGGCTAGTGCTTGTTGGGGGAATGGGTGGGGAGTTATGTGCGCAGAAGGGCCCAGTGAGCTCCTGCCCGAGTCTTTCCTGCGGAGAACGATACCTTATCGTACCAGCATATGTTTCCATTAGATTTGGTGGGTGAGGAGGTAGTGACCTGGCCGCCGTAGGCAACTGCGTTGCTGATTGCTGAGCCCTGCTTCCTTCATCCATGCGCAGGGGCGGGGTGACCGGTTACACAATCAGCGGCAAGTACAACAGTGCAAAGGCAGTCAAGTCAGACATAGAGGCATGCAAGGTAGGTGGTGCGGCGCATATGCGTAAAATGCATCCATATGCCATATGGATTGTGCGCATCAAGCACATGCGCATGTGCCGTGTTGAACATGGCCATGATGTACACAACGTTTTTGAAGCACAAACTGTGGGGGCGGTGTGCTCATGTGAATTGCTGTTGGTAATTGTGTCAGAATTACATGAGCTACATGGTTATATGATGCATCATAATATCTTTTCACATTGAAATTTCTATTCACATCAACTTGTGACGATTTGAAGAAGTTCTGCATGCCCACATGCATGCGCATGTGCACTGCCAGGTGGTTAACCACTGTCGTACCCTCTCGGAGAGGATTCAGGTCCTGGCCAGCATCCCAGGACCTGACCATGGTCTCACTTCTTCCCCCCTCCCCACCTGCAGGGCTTCATCACTATCATTGACCAGGTGCTCAACCCATTTGCCCCTGCCCCCGCCCCCACTACCACTGAGGCACTGTACAACACCACTGGCAAGTGCATGGTGGCCACAAACACCGAGTATGGGGTGAGTGCAGCTGGGGCGTTCAAAACGTGGCGTTTGGCATGTGCCCTCAAATGGTCCATCACGCATTCTTGCATGTAGTGCATTTTTACCCATGGCGGATCCCTGCCGCTCCTGGCTGGTTCTAAATTGCACCACATGCAAAAATGTAAGAAGGCTGGGTGGCGGTACATGTTCCTGGGCCACACCTGCGGCTCCGCGTCGGTTTGCAACTAATTGCTGTATTGACCACCGTGCACCAGTGCACCAGTTGGTATCCACTGATCATGCTGCAGCAATGATGTATATATAGTGTCCTGACCCAGTCAGGCTGTTGGTGCACGCAGGGCTCTGTGGTTGTGAGCGGCGACTCCAACAACCAGCCAACTGCTGCGGCATGCTGCGACAGCTGCGCAGCAAAAGCAGGTGCGCATGGGGCCTGGGTACTTGAATATTGTGGTGGCCGACTGTCCACTTTGCATGTCATGCCTATACACTGTACGTGATTGCGCTGCTGCAGCACAGCTAATGCCCATGCGTGCGCCACAGATCTAGATATCCCTTGCATCCCCTTCCCTGCTCCCCGGTGCGTACAAAGCGCATGTTTTCCCCACTTCCACACGCAGGCTGCAACGTGTGGACCTACTGCGGCAACCAGGCAGGGTGCCGCAAGGAGCCCGCTGACCAGGCCTACCCCCCGGGCTGGTGTGAGCTGCGCAGCCAGTCAGGGCTGGCCCCCGGCGCCGCCCCCCAGGCTGTGCGCCAGGATGTGAACACACACCTCATGTCGGGTGCGGTGGTGCAAGGGGGGAGCGTGAGCGCGGCGGACAGCAGGGGAAGGAGGCTGCGGGCGCTGAGGGCAGAGTAGGCAGGGGCCATGGGAGCAAGGGGGGATGTAGCCAAGGCAGCACTGAAGCCTAGTGTTTCACACATAGGTGGCAACCACTGCGGGATCCACTGTACTGTATTCAAGACTGTTTCATTGTTTTCCTGCTTGAATGCAGGGCTTCAAGTGTGGTGTTGAGCCACGCGTTGGGTACCATGTCCTCGTGTTGCGCTGTTCGGCATGTCTCGTCTGGAGAAGTAGCCATGGGTTACCAGGAGTCACTGAAGTTCTTCATTGCTTGACTAGGAACACTGGACTCGAGGAAATTAAATCATATGGGAAATAAACACACTCTGCCAAATACCAAGTAATGGCTATATGACAGCGCAACTACGGGTTGTGTACCGCACTTCGTGCAATGACAATGCCAGCACATGCCATGGCGCAGTGGGCAGGGCAGCATGGCAACATCTGCCACCCACTGTGCACAGAACCGCTGCTCAGCAGTGGTAGCACCCAGTAAGCATCTTAGGAATGAACAAAGTCATCGAGCAGGGCTGGTGCAGATGCACTAGTGCATTGCAAGCATCCAGGTGGTAGTGACACCGAGAATAGTGCGGGGTGTGTACGTATCACCACGTGGGGGCACAAGCGCAGTTGCGTGCTCATGGATAAGAGGATAACGCCCTGCAGCTGAGGAAGTTGCTCGTATACGTCGCGCGCGTTTCAACGCGTAAGTCGCGTGTCTCGCGGTTGAATAGCAACGGGGTCTAGATCAGTTGGCACTGACATGGCATCCTGGCAGGTTGAGAGTACCAAGGCGCGCAGAGTCCAGCGACAGTGTTGTTACAGCATCTAACCTAAGTTAGCTGCCCGCTTCTCTTTAATAGAAACGTTCTTCAGTGAATTCTGGTGTAGTCTCCCTGGCGCAAACGTAGTTCGACCCCATGGGGCCCCTGAGCCTAGCACTGCACGCACCTGTCCCCACACGCACTGCGAAGTGCTCCGGAGCCTCATGCAGCGCACCCAGGCACCACCTTGCAGCCAGGACGGGGCAGTCATCAGGACGTCCTGTGTTTGGTAGCCTGCGGCGCTCTGCACCCAAATTGGCACGCGCTAGCACCCGGTCTGTGGCCACAGCCGAGACGGCCAGCTCGGGGGCACTGTCAGCACAGGAGGTGGTGGATCAGATACTGTCTGACATAGAAGACACAGGCGAGTGCCGCGGCGTGCCGTATGCAGACTCACAGTCCAGACACATGCATGCATATGCTAGCGACACATGCGTGCATTATGGCTGCATTCGCAGGTGTTCCCACAACTAAGTTACTCCTTCGAGTGGGAGGAAATGGTACTATCCTGCACCGTTCCAGCATGCAGCACCGTCCTTGGTTTTCACACACCCACCTTCACAGCAGATGCATGCATGCATCCCTCTGAACGCATGCACCTGAACGCATGCACCTGCCCTTCTCCTCACTGGCGGCGTCTCGCTATGCTCTCCAGATTGTGGCTTAGACATGACAGCTGACCAGAAGCTCCGGGTGGACGGGCTGCTGGGCCAGCTGGAGCAGATAGGGGCGGAGCAGGTGGGTGGAAACCCTAGCAAATACCCTATCTGGAAGGCTGCTGGCAAAAACTTCCAAAAGCCATGCCCCCTGCAGGGTTGCCTGCATGAATGCATCTTGCATAGCTTCCCAGATTCCCCACCTGCCTTTGTATCAACCCTACACGCACCCCTTCCATCCCCGCCCCCCCCCCCCCCAACCAGGTTCTCCGCCCGCTGGACAATCCGCTCCTGTTTGGCAACTTCAACGTGGCCTATGTGTCGGCGGGGGACAAGCAGAATGGGGCACGTACGTGTGTCTATGCGCATAACCACCCTTGGCCATTGGCCCATGCGTTGTGCCGCCCCGCATGGGTGCACACACGTATATGGCCCATTGGGCTATACATGCACACACGCATTGTTGGGCACCCTCAAGAGGGCAGTGCTTGCAGCTTGCCAAAAGCAGCCATGGTTTCCAGGCATGCACACTGCGGAAACACCAGCCTTGCCCTCGCACATCAAACCCAATCGACCCCATCAACTGCTTACTCAGCATGGTTCTGCTTCCCTGGCCACCCCGCGCGCCCTCCTTGATTTGCATTATCTACCCATTACTCTGCATCATTTGAATGGGAACTAAACACTTTTGAGGTCATTCATTATAACTCCATACACATACAATTGTTCTTGATAAATATCAATACAACAGTTTTATCTTCATTCTCTCCACTACAATGGGCATAAGCTGGTGCTGGGCTTCTGGGCTTTTATTTATTATATTGCAATGTGCATGGCGTTGCATGCAGCGCCTGATGTGTCGCACATGGCCCCTGGCGCCCCTCACCCACACTTCATACTGTGCAGCCGCTGGTGGGCGTTTCCGCAGTGGCCTGGGCCGCACCATCTTCCGCACGCGCCGCCTGTGCCAGAGCGTGCTGCAGCCGGACATCGTCAACAACAAGGTACACAGTGCAGCGACAGCAGCCATGCATGTGGTACCCTGTGGGCCGCACCCATGGGGCAGTGGCGGGGGTTGCGGCGTGGGCCAGGGATGTGGTGGTGGGGCCAGCAGGCATGAATGGCTGAACATGTGCGCATGACATGGTATGCCTGATTGACTGTCTGCCACTGGTGGTGTGTCAGGGGTGCATGGCGGGCATGAGAGGGGCCAAGGTGCATAAGCATACAGGCTGAGTGGCCACCAAAGCTGCATTGCCAGTGGTGTCAGGTCATGCCCACCTGTTTGCGGCATGGCGCCAGTGTGTGCATGTGCTCACACCCACTGTCATGTGCCCTTGTGCCCATGTGACACTACACCAGTTGGCGGCGGTTGTCACCCTCAATGCCCTCACCTGCTGTGGCCCCCCTCCATCTCTAATGTCAGGTTGAGTTCTCCATCCTGGGAGTGCTGCCTGGTGCCGTGGGTCTGAGGGGCAGGCTGGAGCCACAGGGGGCAGGCAAGGACACTGTCAAGGTGGGTGGGTGTGGGGGGAGGGGAGGGGAGGAGGGAAGCCTGTGTGGATGCGGTACCTCCACCACAGTGATGCTGGGGGCCAAGCCTCTCTTGGCCTGTAGTTGAAGGCATGCCTGTGTACAGTTGATGCACTGGCTAAATGGGGGACACTGGGCATGAGCTGCATTCATCACAGCCGGCGGCATTGGATACATTTTGCATGTGATGGCGCATGGTTGGCTATCTGGCATGTCGTGCATGCCCCGGGTACTGGACATTGTGGTGGGCCAGCAGAGTCGTGTCACTGTTTTGGTAGTGAGTCCATCGCGCTGATGGTGCTCGTCTAGCCTATCGCTCAGCGGCCAGGCAGGAGCGTGTCTGCGCTACCATACATTTCTCCCCCTCCTGCACAGGTGTTCTTCCAACCCCCTCGCCTGAGCCTGCCCGGCGGCATTGACCTCAAGCTCGGCCCCCCCTCCTCAGTGGTGCTCACCACCACCTACGTGGACCAGCGGGTGCGCATAGGCAAGGGGAGCAGGGGCTCGCTGTTTGTGTTCACAAGGGGAGGGGAATCAGAGCTGGCAGGTGAGTGGCAAGGGGGGAGGATTTGAGAGGGTGGCAAGCCAGGGCATTGCATGTGGGATGATGGCATGGGCGGTGCTGCGTGTTGCTCAGTGCACACACCAGTCCATGTGGCTTGGGCCCTGCCTGTCATCCGCTCTCCTGCATTCACCTCCTGCGTCCCCACACACGGGGGCCCACTGCTGGTTCTGGCAGTCATTGTGCGTGATTGTTTTGATTGAATGCATGCACGCGCTTGGTGCAAATTTTATCACGGTGTACGGCCACTGTGGCGCATCACCAAGCTGTCTGCGTCCTATGGATGAATCTTGGTTGGTGCTGCCCTCCCTTTCAACAGTTTTCTGACAATTCCTCTCCCGCCCTCCCATCTCCCTCAGGCATGGACCAGGTTGGCTTGGGCACCACCACAGCCACGGGCTACCTGCTGGTGGCGGCGGTCCTGATCGCAGCCGTGGGGGGCGGCGGGTGGGTCGCGGGTGCGGGGAGGGGCCTGGTGGCGCGTGCTGCGGGGGCGCTGGTGGCGCTGTTTGGCCTGGCGGTGGGTGCTGTGCTGTTCAAAGGGGGTATAGAGGACGATGGCGACGGGGTTGAAGATGGTGGTCGGGACCAGTTTATGACCTCGGCGCAGTAACAAGGGGCGGGGGAAATGGCTCAAGTGCAGGTGGCCATGGGCCATTGTGCCCTTACATGGCCCATCCGAGATCATTCTCCATACACTTGGTCAGCCCAGCTAATACAATTGTTAACTTTTGTTGGAGTCTGTGCACATGTGCACAGCTCTGATCTACTGCCCTCCAGCTTAAGTAGCTCAGCTAGTCACAGGGTCTGAACCCCAGCATGATAGGCACTTCACACTACATCATGGCACGTGATATGCCATATGTCGACATCTTGCCAAGATGATTATCAGTGGCATTGATAATTATCACAATTTATCAGAGTACTGCTAGAATGTAAATGATTATCTTGTAAAACTTGTAATGTTACATCTGATCATGGCATACCAGATAGCTTACTGAATATTGGTTGAATAAAGTTGTTGACTCAATGATTAACAACGTAAGTACTTATCAGCGATCAATTAATCATGTGGACATGTTTCCCGCACCAGGCCCAATGGCCGCACTGCATAACAGTATGGTAGGTCCTAGTATGAAGACTGAAACAATCATATGGTATATATTGGGCTTAGCCTAGTGGCTTAGCCTAGTGGCGTATAGGTGTAGTGGATAGCGAAAAATCTCAGTGTAGAAGGTAAAGTGGTTGGTCTAACTTGGAAATTACTAACCGGGTTGTAAATCACTTTATGATAAGTGGTGAAAAAAACGGGAGGGAAATAAAATTTCCCTCCACATCATAACAGAAGGATAATATATCTTATGTTTTGAGAACAGTATCAAAGCAGATTATATTGGGTGCAGCACTGATAGGCAAAGTTTGGAAAACCTAGAAGGTTGACTACTAGGCTCAAGTGGTACACCTGTCTAGGGTTGAGAGCCCATGTGAGTAGTCTGGGCTAGCACAGTGTCATGGTCTATGTTTGAAAAAAAGCCAATCCATAAACAATGCATAAGGTAGGTTTTGATTGAAGTGCTAACCATATGGTGAGCAAGTAGCTGGCTGCCAATGAGTGCGCTGCGTTGACATAGCAGCAGGTATCGAAAATGCTTGCAGAGCCATACAAAACTGCTGCATGCAGCGGTTGAAAAAAACATTGGTATTTAACCCTTCTCCTACAACCCTTACACAAGCGCCTAGTGCTGGTACCATGTGGAGCTCTCAGCCAGTGGCGAGGAGCTGCGTGCCACGGCTGCTACCTTCACCAGCTGCTCCATGGCCATGCGGCGTGGCACGCTGCCTGCCTTCCTGGTCTCGCCCTCGCTCTCACCCTCATACAGGGTGTAGGGCCCCTCAAATCCAAACAAGCCGGTGGGCACCACATAGTCCTGGGTGGTGCCATCCCACTGGGGCTGGCCATCCACCACTGGCAGGGTGTATGCCTTGCCGCTGCGCCATGTCTGGCCAATGACCCCGTGCATGTCGGTGACTGAGCGGTCCAGGATGGATGTGCGGAGGTTTACCCACTGGGACTCGGCGATGACTGTGAAGGCCATGAAGGGGGAGCGCAGGGTGAGGGTCTGGCCACCCTCCTCCTTGCCGGATACCAGATCAACGTCTGCCCCGCGGATGCGTATGGGCTGGGTGGGTGACAGGTAGGCGGTCACATCCTGGTCAGTCACGTACACTGCGCAGGGGAGGGGACAGGGGGTCAGCGGGCGGGAGATCAGTAAGGGAAGGGGGGAGCTGTGGGGAGTGAATATAGGCAGCAGGCAGTGGGAGGCCTAGAGCGTCATATTCATTCCCAGGTGTATATACTTAGCAGATAATTGCAATCAGCAAAGCAGCATGGCGTGCATGCATGTATACACTGAACAACATCATCTAAGACCAGGAACATCAACTAGGGTTTGCACCGCCTCACCTCCCAGTGTGCCGTTGCCCCGGGCCTCCACCGCAATACGTGTGCTGCCCAGCCTGAAGCCGATGAGGGTCATGTAGTTGTTGGTGACCACCTCGTTGCCCAGGTTGGAGAACAGCGCGTTGACCTGGAAGCGCCTCTCACTCATGATGTTGAACACGCTGCCTGATGTGCCGTCAAAGTCAAAGAACTTGCCATCAAAGCCGCGCATGTGGGGGTCGCCAAAGCCGCCACCGGATGGGCCGCCTGCGGGGGTCCCAGTTGTGCCTGCAATAAGCAGAAGATATATAAGTAGTGGTGGCAGTGGTAACAGAGGAAGGGAGGGGTTTGCAGGTTCAGGGGTAGGCAAGGGTGTGCGTGCAAGTGCACACATTGCAAGGCTGACATTATTTCATTTTAACATTGGGTGAAATAAAGACTTCAGATTACAGCCTTGCACCCCAGCTAGCTAGGCTAAAGCACTATCCGGACGCGTTCATACATGCACTCAAGTAGCACATATGAATGGGGCGCTGGGAGGCGTTCATTGGGACGTGACACTCACCGCAATGGCAGGGGATCTGCACCACAGTCTTGCATTGCTTGTAGCCACAATCGTTGGGGGTATTTGGGCAGCCGGCCTGGTTAGCAACACCGTTGCCCTTCTCTGGGGCGCTGGGGTTGTTGAACTGCCCGTCGTGACTGTAGATGGTGGCGGAGGCGTAGTCATTGGTGCAGGTGTACTGGTAGCTGATGTCGGTGATGACAGTGGAGCCGTATCCGCCCGCAGGGGACACCTTGTTGCCGCACTGGTTGCTGGGGTTGACCAGGTAGTACACGCTCAGGCTGCCTGCCTTGAGGCACTGGTAGGCCTTGGTGATGGTGACGGTCTTAGAAGGGCAGTCCACGGTGTATTCGAAGCAAGCGGCAGCGGTGACCACCTGGGTAGCACTGCCACCAAGGGCCCTGCCACCGTAGACGGGGCAGTTGTTGCCCGCGTCAGGGGTACATTCTGCAACAAGGGAATGGAGGGTGTCAATGATAGAGCCCCAGGCAGTGACTGTGGGGGAGGGGCAACATAGTGGCATGCCCCAAGGGAGGGAGAGGTGCAGATCAAGGAATGGGCCCCGGGGAGTTGGCAAGTGGTGGGTAGGAGTAATACCAAACCAAGTGGCAGTTGCAACAAATCGGTCACAAAGGGTGGCTCGGGCATACCGGCAGCATAACGACAGGAGGGTTTGCAAGCAATGCTTGAACAGCAAGCCTGGCACAAGTGGAAGAAGGGGACAGAGGTAGTGGCCTTGCAGAGCAATGTGCCTCATACATATATAAGTACAAAGCATGCATGCATGCAGATATGTATGCATATACGCAGCCATATATATGCATATACGCAGCCATATATGCGGTGGGGTGGGGTGGGGTGTGCGGTGGTGCGTACCTCCAGCGTGCGCTGACGGGATAAGGGTAGCCACCAGCAGCAGAGCCGCTGCCAGGGCGAGGTAGGTAGAGGTGGTCATTGCGTCGAGGCTGTGTGAGAGCAACGCCTGCACAAGAGAGGAGGCAGGTCAACATTGATAGTGGCGACAGAAACAGAGCAAAGAAGCAAGCCTAAGTGGCGTGGGCATCCAAGGGCCTGCGGGGCAGACCAGTGGCTGGTATACGTGATGACGTGCGGTAACGGGCGACGTATGACCAAGGAAACACGGAAGCATATGCAGGGTGACACGGGTCATCGCACAGCAAAGGATTGTTTTTAAAACACATGTGTACAGGCAGGTGGTGCCGTCCACTGCTTTGGATATGCGCGGCAAACCTTCAAAACTCGTCATACATTGTGGGGGGCCTCAAGCAAAAGAACGATATGCAGAGTCGCTTGTATGCGACTCGGAGCGAAGTTGCGATGAGTAAGACTGCACATGCACTGCTTGTGGCGCCAAAACCCATGTGCCTCCAACAAGATGTTTCAACGCTTGTCTGAATTTGCGACAACCAGGCAGCACCAGTATAACCTTCCAAAAGTGCTTGTGCAATTCCAAAAGCTAGACGTGTGCGTCGGTGCAGGTACGAAGACAAGGTGCACATGGGCAAACTGCAGCATGCCAGCTGCATGCCAATGACATGCCTTCATAACGAGCAAGTATATCGCGACGAGCAGCACACTGTGTCAAAGAAAGCTTTCTAGACCGTACCTATTGGCAACTGGGCGATGCAGGGAGCTCGGCAAGAAGCGTGCAGACGGAGAGACGAGCTAGCAGGGTGCCAGATCTCTAGAGGTGGCGTGCAGTAATCAACCGCACTGCACAGAGCCAGCAAGAAGTGTGAAACAGTGCCGTTGACGCTGGATGAAGAAGTCGCGCAAGAAGGTTGGCTATATATAAGGTGGGCGAGGGCCATTTTGAAGCGAGGGAAAGGTGCAGGGGTCGCCTGCCACCGAGCGGGCAGCCCTGGCCAAGTGCCCCCTGCCCCTCCCGCCCTTCCAATGCCAACAACAAATTGTCAAGCAATTTTGTTGCTGTAAGCTCATATAGAACTGCTTTAAAGCTGTAAAAGCTGCAGCAGACGCTTTTGTTAGCAAGGTTGCTTGGAACTGGATGTTTTCTCGTTGATGGGGGACATTGGATGGCCAGGTGGCACCCGTGTGGCACGTGCATTGTAAGGAGTTGTTTGCACCATCCAGCTTGTTGAAACCACACACGTCTTCACAATATTGCAGTCACTTGCGAAGCGGCATGGCTTTCCTGAGGTTGCTCTCAGAGTCGCCAGGAACACTTGTAAGAAGCAACGCCATTACACGTATAGTAGCTACCTCTGTCAGCTACGCCAGCACATCAGCTATGGTAGGCAGCAACACCACACCTCTCAGAGTGGCCAGGGTCGTTTGCTGTGCCAACTGTGCTACCGTCAGTGTAACTATTAGGAATAGTCATAGTGCAGTTGTGGTGTATGGGTGAAAGGTGCTGATATCAACAGTGGTACTGGTGGGGCATGTGTTGGAGTGGTTGCCAGCCTGAGGGGGCTGTGCTGCTAAGCTGCCTAAGGCATCGTGGGTGTGTAAAGTCTGCTCCTGCTGCAGCTGGGTCATGGCCCTGGCAGATATAACTGAGCAGACTGTCACTAAGGCCGCTGTTGTCACAGCTTAGTTGTTAAGGGTGGTCTGCAGCTGCTGGAGGTGTACCGTGCGGACAAAAGCACGCAGCGGTTCTGCCACAACAAGGTCATGGCACTGCCTGATCAGCACCAGCAGTCTGCTAGCAGCAGATCTAGCCCATTTGGCAGCTGGGTGGGGCGTCAGCTTGCAGGTGGTGGGTAGATGGGACACACCCCAGGTTGTGCTGGCCTCAGCCCTTTGGGCTGGGGCCTCCTAGGCTAGTAGGGCTTGAACAACCCTCGCATGACACGCCACACTTGAACGCAGTGGGGCACTTTCGTGCAAGGAGGTGAAAGGGGTGGTAAATACAGCGGGCCAGGGGCAGGGATGTGGTTCTTGCGGGCAGCAAATAGTTCAAAACGCTTGTGCCAGAATATGGTCACCACTGAATGGCAGCCACCACTCTGGCAACTGGCCCACTTGTAGCGACAAACTAAGCTGGTGGGGCTTTGACTTGCAAGTGGTGGGACAAACACTGCCAGTGTGAGGAGAACTGCACATAGTTAAAGATTGACCACGGGGTTTCGTTACGATTCTCAGAGATGGGTTGTCGAGAGCAGTGAATTAATGGCTTAGCTGGACTTGAACATAGCTCACATATCAAGTCGTATTAACTGGCTTCTCAGGCAGCACCAGCCATGGTTGTAGAATTGTAGCGGGTTATCATGAGTCTCATAACTCTAGGTCATGCACAAGGGCCCAGGTCTGGAAACACAGACTGTTGGTCCTGTAAATGTGAAGAAGGCTGCATACAGTAACTTATAGCGAAAGGAGCATAGTGTAAGCCTTAGGGCGTGGTCGCCAGTTGTGATGGAAACATAATTGGTGGGAAATGGAAAAGGGAATGATCACAAGAAACATAGGGGAATATTTGTGAAACAAGTATTAATATATATTGACGGGGCACAAAATAGGTTGATACACCTGAGTCTAAGGCTAAACAAATTGGAAGTCCAAGGGAATTAGTGCGCCAAGGTCTAAGTTTGCATGTTCAATCATAAACAATGCGTAAAGATACCGTGCTCTAATGCGCTATCCATATTGCTGGCAGTATGCTGCGTTGGTATTGCAGCAAGTATCATTATGAACTGCATGCAGACCCCAAAAATCTGCTGCTTGCAGTGCTGAACTGCTACTAGCCCTCCCTCCCCGGTCCCAGCACACATCCTAGTGCAAGAACCACGTGGAGCTCTCAGCCAGCGGCAAGGAGCTGCTTGGCACAGCTGCTGCCTGCAGTAGCTGCTCCATGGCCATGCGCCTGGGCACGCTGCCTGTCTTCTTGGTCTCGCCCTCGCTCTCACCCTCGTACAGGGCAAAGGGCCCCTCAAAGCCAAAAAGACCGGTGGGCACCACATAGTCCTGGGTGGAGCCATCCCACTGGGGCTGGCCATCCACCACTGGCAGGGTGTATGCCTTACCGCTGCGCCATGTCTGGCCAATGACCCCGTGCATGTCGGTGACTGAGCGGTCCAGGATGGATGTGCGGATGTTGACCCACTGGGGCTCGGCGGTGACTGTGAAGGCCATTAGGGGGGAGCGTAGGGTGAGGGTCTGGCGCCCATCCTCCTTGCCGGACAGGAGGACCACGTTGGCGCCGCGGATGCGCATGGGCTGGGTGGGGGACAGGTAGGCGGTCACATCCTGGTCAGTCACATACACTGCACAGGGGAGGGAGGAGGGGGGTTAGTGGGGAAGGGGGGATGTAGCGAATATACCGGTATACATTTTTTTGGTTACCCTAAGTTGGGGTTGTGGTTAACCCTGCAGTAGGGTTTCCACGGTGCCCTCGGTGGGAAGTGTCCTTTGCATGCCAGCAATGCATGCCATTACAATGGAGGCATAACTAGCTGGATAACGCCGCTCGCATGGCTACACATGCCAGTGTATTGGGAGTAACCTAGTCACACTATGTTACAGGGCATGCATAAATTGGACTACAAGATGGTCTGGGGGGTGCATGTAACTGCTCTAAGTGGTGACCGCTGTTGGACGGCGGCCAGCTTGCCCATGCAGCAGGAAAGCATGCAGAGTTTCCAGCTAGGGTTTGCACCGCCTCACCTCCCAGTGTGCCGTTGCCGCGCGCCTCAACAGCAATCCGTGTGCCGCCCAGCCTGAAGCCCATGAGGGTCATGTAGTTGTTGGTGATGAGGTCGTTGCCTAGGTTGGAGAACAGCGCGTTGACCTGGAAGCGCTTCTCACTGATGATGTTGAACACGCTGCCTGATGTGCCGTCAAAGTCAAAGAACTTGCCGTCAAAGCCGCGCACATGGGGGTCGTCACAGCCGCCGCCGGATGGGGCCTCGGAGGGCGCGTTGGGAGTTGGGGATGGGGATGGCGA
>JAULBX010027561.1:0-35997 GCA_032358255.1 Heterotrichella gracilis
AACCTGAGCCAGCTCATCACCATCCCCCCAGGCACCACTGGTGGGTTTGAGGGTGGTGCATGGGGGTGTTTAGGGTTTAGGGTTCAACCTGAGCCAGCTCATCACCATCCCCCCAGGCACCACTGGTGGGTTTGAGGGTGGTGCATGGGGGTGTTTAGGGTTTAGGGTTCAACCTGAGCCAGCTCATCACCATCCCCCCTGGCACCACTGGTGGGTTTGAGGGTGGTGCATGGGGGGGGTTAGGGTTGAGGGTTGAGGGTTTAAGGTTCAACCTGAGCCAGCTCATCACCATACCCCCATGCACCACTGGTGGGTTTGAGGGTGGTGCATGGGGGGGGTTAGGGTTGAGTATTGAGGGTTTAAGGTTCAACCTGAGCCAGCTCATCACCATACCCCCAGGCACCACTGGTGGGTTTGAGGGTGGTGCATGGGGGTGGGGGGGGAGTAGATGGGGTGGCGCTTTGATGTTGGTGTTGGGTTGTTCTTGACCTGTGCTGCGGTGTGCGGGGATGTGGATCTAGGTACAGATACTTGGGGTCATATAGGGTGTTTGGCAAATTGAATGTATTACTAGACATTCACATGTATTGGGCCATGTAGCATGGCTAATCGAAGTCACCACATCATGCTTGAAGCAGCTCTAGGTTGGCAAGCCACCCCCATCAACCCCCGCCACCTGACCCCACCGCCCTCTCCCCCCCTGCAGACATCACCCCGGCCGCCTGCAGCGCCGCGGAAACCAACTTCAAATCCCTTCTTGGGGCCACCTTTGCCGACATCGTGGACAACATCCTCTCGGAGGTGTGCGCAGGCGCCGGCGCAATGGCGCCCGGGGCAGCACCGATGGGCTCGACTATGCCCATGGCCTCACCCGCACCAGGGCCCGCCGCGGCTGTGAATCTGCCAGGTAGGGTTCAGGGTGTTTGGTGGGAGGGTTTGCAAAGGGGGTGCGCTTGCAGCTCATGATTGGGGTGTGGCATGTGGCATGCTTACCAAATAAGACTTTGTGCCCACAACCTTGAAACCCCGCCGTTCATGTGCCTGTTGATGGGTGGGTGTGCCACAGATGCTCAGGCCCTACATGCGCCAGCCAATGGCATCTACCTGCCCCTAAACCCTACACCTTAAGCCCTAAACCAATGCCAGGCACCCACGCCAGCCCACCGCGCATTGCATCGCCTCATAGAGCAACGCAAAAGGCGCTGCCAGCTTAATGCTCAACCCCCACGCCCACTATCACCCCCTGGCACACCCAGTGCACCACCACCTCCTCCCATCCCTTTACTACCCCCCTTACACCACCACCTCACCACCCACCCAACCTCCCACCCCGCGCAGCCAACGTCCTGGCCATCATTGCCACCGTCGCCGCATCCGGCCCCACCACCGACATCGCCAAGCTTGGGGGTGATTTGTTCAACGCTCTGCTTAAGGATGTGAAGTCAGGCGCTCTCACTGAGGCCCAGCTTGGCACCGCCCTCCAGACGCTGTCCAAGAATAGCAAGCTCACCAACGACCAGCTGGCGTCGCTCTTTGCAGGTAAGGCAGGTGGTGGGTGGAGAGTAGGGATCCAAAATGCCACGCATTTCCAAAAAGTAAATACGTAATACCCTGTAATACCTAGGGATTGAAAATACCATGTATTGCCGAATTTTGTTTTTTGAGAAGAGGCAGGGCGAGAATTTCTAGAGATAGGAATTCAAGCTCTGACCCTATTGTTTCATCCCAATAAAGTTAAGTGGGATACATCTGCATTTTCCTCATATCAACGTTATGCATTTTCCTCACATCAACCATCCCCCCTGCTCAGGCTCCCTCAACGCCTTTGCCAAGGTGCCACCTGGCGACTCCGCAGCGGCCAGCCACATCCTGACCACACTCACCTCAACGCCCGGCGGCGACGGCAACGTCATCGACGTGGGCGCCATCATCCCCTTGGTGCTGCCAAAGCTGGATGCAGCCACCATCCCAAAGCTGCTGCCGCTGCTCGGGGCCCTGGGGGGCAGATAGGCGCCACACGCTTTCCAGGAAAATGAAACGAATAAGAGGGCGGATCTCTGGGAGGCGAGCAGGCGGTGTGCGGTAACCCACTAGGATTGAGAACCCACCCAGTCTGTAGGCGAGGCGTTCCCAAGGGGCCAGATGGTGATTCTATAATAAATATGAAGTTTTCATGTTAGTGCATTAACTGGTCACTGAGATGAAGACCGCATAATATACCCCTGAACAAGGGGCCCGAGACATTGTCACCCAATAAATCTTTTTTATTTCTGAAATGAAAATTTTTTATTTCTGAAATGAATCATGCATGCCGCAAAATGTCATTTGAACTTCAACTTGAAAACTAGACAGCCACTGTTGCGCTGTTAAGATATAGGTGAATCAAGTGGCCTTCACACCACTTGTCAAGGCACTAGACTAGTGGCCTCTTAACTCCGCCTTTGCGCGTCCCCTTCTTTCTTTCTTTCTTTCAAAGAGTCTTCATTCTATGATCTGTTGGGATTCTGTAGTTATGAAGTTCAACTGTAACAGTTGCCCCCCGGGTTCTGAGAACCAAACTGCCAAGAGCCTAGCAGCGGCCATGTGCACATTGCCACAGTGGAACCGGTTGACTCAATTCGGAATGGGCCATGTGCGCCAGGTGGTGAGCACCACTTGGGCGGGCCCAACTAGCTGTTTGACATTGCAACATTGTGTGTTCGGCATATGCCATGTAGCATGTGGCGCCCGGCGTGATCACATGCATGAATAATTCATGAAGTATAATGATTATACAAGTCACTGGATACGGTATTATGAATTCACTTCCAAGGTTACAACGGTTAACCGGGTTACCAATTGGAAATGAGTACCGTACCCAGCCTGAAGCCACTGCGGCACTGCCTGTGGATCCATGGTCAACCTACTACGCGTGCGGCACCTGGCCCAGGGCCTGCAGCAGCTGCCGCTAGAATACCAGAAAAACATTGCATCCATCATTATTATGACCTACTCCAGCAGGACCTCAAGTCGCGTGGAATCAATAAGTGGTTCAAACAGTGCCAGGAAAGAGCTGCGTGGCGCCGCATATGCAAGACTGACTGCTAATCTGTATTGCTGGAATGCATGTAACTAAACTGTAATGATGAAAGCCCGCCGTGCGCAGCGCAAAAGCGCCGTAAACAACTCCTGGGCAGGGCAGTTTCCCAATGGCTAGCCCAGCCACGAGCCACTTACTGTACATGTATCATATCCCTGATCTGTGCTCCATTGGCATACCAGTCATGCCATGTAGCATATCCCTGGTACATCCTGCGTGGGCATACCAACCGTCGCAACATAATCCAAGCTGGCAGCTGCCTTAGAAGCTGCCACTCGATGCACCCCACCACCATGGTGTGGCATTCGCTGCGCCAGTCCTTGTGCTTGGTTTGAAGGTTACGGTCAAGGCTGATTTGTGGCTACCGGCAAACGGTGTACCTCCTGGGTAGCTTCACCCCAGATTCCAAAGCCATGGCTTGACTTTGATCTAGAGGCCCTCAAGAAAATCTACCTGCAGCAGCAGCTGCTCCTGACCACCCAGGCTCCCCCAGCACCTGGCATCGCCACCGCCTGTCAGCACCCATGCGCACCACCAGTGACACCCGCCAACTCTCACCCTCGCTGGCGCCCCCGTCCTTTGCATGGCCCCAAACCACCAGAACCCCCGCCACCGCCACCAATGAGCAACCCCCGTGCACCCCTCTCCCTCCCCCACACCACCGCCAGTGCCCCCCACATTAAACGGTCCCCTTTCCTTCCCCCTCCATCTTGTCAGCTGCTCCCCGAGGCAGCCAGGCATGCATCAGTCGCCGCCTGCAGTCAAGAGAGCCAATGGGGGATGATCAGGCCATGCGCCAGTTGGCATGCTGCTATATGTTGGGATGGGTACGGGTGGAGGTGGGAGGAAGTATTATGGACGCAGTCCCATGTGGCATTGAGACTTGCTGCTGCATGAGGAGGCAGTAATGATGCATGTGGATTGCAATGCATGTGCCACCGCCATTACAACCTCGACCACAGATGCAGCGATACCTGCAGGTCGTTGCTGTACTTTACTATCCCCCCAGGACAGGCCACCATCCTCATCCCAACCCCCACCGCCACCCCCATCACCAGCCCACCACCACCTCCACCACCCACCTGCAGGTCGTTGTCGTATTTCACAAGCGCCCCCACGACGAGGTCAGCAGTGCACCCATCATCATGACTACAATCACCCTCCCCACACCCAACCCCACCGCCACCACCGTCCCCGCCACCAGCCCCATCACCCGCACCTGTAGGTCGTTGTCGTATTTCACCAGCGCCCCCACGATGAGGTCTGCGGTGAATCCCATGGAGTGCAGCTGCTTGTAATGCTCGCAAAACTTGGCAACCTGGAGCCAGGCAAGGGTGAATTTTATTCGTAAAATTGCTTACAGATTTATTCATAATGTTCTACTCTAGTCTTTTGTAGCCCATGGCAGCCCGTGGCAGGTTCTACTGGGCAAGAAAAGGTTTTCTTTTCTATTCCGGCATGGTAAGGGTCAATCCCAGGAGTGGAGCTGCTTGTAGTGCTCGCAGAATTGGGAGTGAGTGGCAGGGTTTCAATGGGCAAAAACGGGTATAAGGAGGCTGGCGATGCCTTGCGGGTGGCGCAACCTAGTGGGGTTGTACCATGCATGTTGCTCCATCTGCTGTTCAAGTAAATGCCGCAACCCTATAGGAAGCCCTGTGCCCTTAGGGCTAGCATTACGCACTAGGGTTTAGGTTTTAAGGCTGTGCCCCACCTTGTCGCTTGCCGCCACGTCTGTGCCTGCATATGCCAGCCCAAATGCGGCCTCTTCCTCGCCAAAGCCCATTTTGGTGAACCGGTCAAGGGCCTGGGTGTAGGGGTTGCTGGGGTTGGCCTGGGGAGGGGTGGAAGGGGGGTTGAGGGGGGGATTAGGAGGGGATGCTGGAGGGTGCAGCTAGGCGGGTGAGGGATGAAATGGGGTTAAGGTCGGGCATCCGATGTGCACTAAGAGACTGCAGGGCTAGATCAGTGGGTTGGATACAACCTAGCAGAATAGGAAATTTGTAGTTTTTGGGCTTCAAGCCTCCCCTGACGGCTTCCTCATGCTCTGCAGCGCCCGGGAAGGGTTTACAGTCTGCGGTTTTACGGTATAAATTAGGGTTTAGGGTTTTGCACTCACCGTGACCGCCTTGGTCAGCCTCTGCAGCGCCTGTTGGCTCACTGTGGTTGAGCTGTGGGCGCCCACATCGGCTAGCAGCTTCCTCTCCAGCTCAAAGTTGAAGGTGAACTGCGTGGGGGCAGTTTCCTCGACAGGGGGCGGAGGCGGGACCTGGGGATGGGGTTGGGGTAGGAAGCTCACCTTTTTTGGTGTTGGGAGTAGAGTGGATGCAAGCCAATCTCGGGAAGAGGAGGGGTGGTAGATGGGCGCATTCATGCAAAGGAAAAGAGAATGCATATCTACAAGGACGTGGCACAGCAAAGTCGTCCCGGGGGCTGAAACTGCCCCGGCACAGACTTGAAAGCGCACCCGGTGCCACCAGAAAAAAGGAGTATGCATGGGCAAGGATTGTGCCGGGGCGTTTATGTTGTATGTGCAGAAGTGGCCCCACTAAGTCGAGGGCACATTCATGCATCCTCCAAATCCCACATGCATGCATATGGGCAGGCTGGTTGTCAGCAATGGTGGATAGGATGCGACAGTCACAGCTGGTGGAATAAACCACTGAAAGCTCCAGAAACCCGCGTCCCCAGTGTGCCAAGGGCAGGATAAACAAGGCAGGCTGCACGAGGCACTCCAGGTTGAGGGGTTGCCAAGAGGGTGCGGGTGTCAGCAAGAGTCTCACCGGTCTACTGATGCTGTATCTATCTGCCACCTTGACCTGCAGCAGCGGTCGCGGTGGTTCGGCGGGCGGCTGCGGTTGGGCGGGGCCGTTCGGCTGCTGCTGCGATGCAGGGCGAGAAGGCTGTGCGTGGTGCATTGATGTGGAAGGGTACAGGCTGGTTGGGTAGGGTGCCGCAGAGGGTGGGGGCGGGCGTGGCAACACCGACGAGGGAGAAGGGTCACTCCCCGCGAAGTTGACCGCTGGATACATGGGGTGAAATTGCTGAGGAGGTGCCCGGGAAAAAGCCTATCTGTATGTGTCCACTCGAAAACTGAACGTTGGGTCGCAAACTGCACAACAGTGCCAGAACGGCTGGATGTCTCACGACCTGGAGGCGTCAAGGCGTGGATATTGTGCAGAGGAGACCCTGGTGTGCGCCACTGGACGAGACTGGACTGGCTGCAGTTGCGGGGTTGCTGCACATGTGGTGGTGCAATGCATGCATGCCTCCCAGGACCCAAACCACGATGAAGCCAAAGCTACACAGCGGTTAGAATAACGTGGGTAACACAGCAGATAACGCAAACCTGAGTGTACACATATCCTGTCTACTTTTGCCGGCAAAAGGTTGCAACATAAAAGCATGCTGCAGCTTACAGGGTCCGCAGTGCCTGTGGTGGACACCTAGGTCTCGGTGAAAAGTCTACAACACCATTTTTAGCACTTGCAGCACTTGCACGCAGAAGGCTGTGTCCCTTCCGTGCTCACCTGTGTCCAGTAGGGTCCAGTTGGCTTACCGGTGTTCGGCCCCCAACCCACCTCGACTTCGTGAAAGGACCTTTCTTTGGTTGTGGCACGCTGTGGCTGTGCATGCGTCAGTGATGCCCACTGGCCCTAGCCACAGCTAGGACACCCGCTGCGCTTGGCAGTCCCTTCAGTGGTGTTTTTGTAGGCGTTACGTCTAGTCGAGATGATAGTGAGGGGCATTGGTGGAGCAGTCTCGAGCAGTAGCGGTCCATTGGCATGCATGCACCCTCGCCCCATCGTGGGCATTTCTATCCGTACCACACCACACAGCTTGACAAGGAGCTTCAGGTTCTTCGCGCCAAATACAATACACCATAGGTTGACTGTGGAAGCTAGCTCCGGCGGGAGTGGAGCCTTCGACTTCAGCAAGAAAGACGTGACTGCCGGAGACTTTTTCATGTACGTGCAGTGCCAGTGGGTGGCGTCTCAGGCTCGAGCAGTATAGCGATGCCGTGCCTTTCTACCTGAAATAAAAGGCCAAGCTACTTACTGTAGATATTTCATCAGTTGGTCACCACGCCTGGGAACGAAGCCCTTGGTACTTGTGGAAGCCTCACCATGCCCACTTGAATTGCATGCATGGTTAGTTAGTTGCATGGCAACAGTGACCGCCAGGCTCACAGTAAGCACTACACAAGCATGCGCCACTCGTAGCCACCCTGGCTTTGCGTGTGCCTCGTTTGTACGCGCCAACACTGAACAGGAGGCGTGCAGTGGCCAACTGCTGCCAGTGTTTGAGACCCTAAACTGGGATTTTTGCATGTCCTCATCCTCCTGGTGACTGGGTCCCGCAGGGTGCTCTCTGAAACCGCCGAGGTGACCCGCCTGGTCCCCAAGTTTGCCAATTTTGACCTGGAGGGCAAGAAAATTCTGGCCAGCAAGGTGCGTGGTTTTAGGGTTTAGGGTGCCCCTGTGCCAGCGTATCTGCCTATGGCTGATGAGCCACGGCGGGTACTCATCATTATTCTTATTCTTATGCTATTCCTAGTAAGTTGGTTAGTTGCATGGATTCCAGCAATGCAGCCAGTTTAGCAGTCAGTCTTGCTTGCACATGCGGCGCCAAGCAGCCCTTTCCTGGCACTGTTTGAACCACCTGTTGATTCCACTCCGCCTTGGGAGTACTCAACCCCCAAGTCGACTTGATGTCCTGCTCTATCGTATTCTTATTCTTATATTATTCTCATTCTGAGTTTGACCTCATTTTCCTAAGGTGCGGGAGCTGTCGGAGCGATTCTTTGTGGTGTTCAACCAGTGCAAGCTGAGCCAAGACCCCGAGGTGAAAGAGATGATGCGGCTGCAGAACGTGCAGTTTTTGGAGGCAGGGATGAGCCCTGATGTCTACTACAAGACGTGCGTGTGCTAGCCTGCAAACCCTAAATTATGAACTCTAAACCCTGTACCCTGATGTCCTTGCTAGGCTGCATACCCTAAACCCTGAACCCTACACCCTGCACAATGGAAAGCCAAAGCGTACCGTCCCTGGGGCTGGGACGAGCCATCCAGTATCCTGCAAAAAGTGGGAGGTAGCTTTGCTGACTACCCACGTATTTTCCATCATTTTGTATCATGTTTAATTTAATATCCACTCATTTATCATTCAATTCCCGACCTCTTTGCAGCATGCTGGACGACCTGGGCGAGCAGCTTGACTACTTCATCGCTCATGAGCAGAAGTACCAGAACAACCCCGACGCACTCAACATGCTCCAGGCGCAGATGAAGACCGGCCTACCCGAGGAGGATGACATCCCCGATTTCAATGACTTCATGAACGACCCATCCATGGAAGTGGCCATGCAGGTAAAGAATTTTATTCGCTGGAATTGCAATATTTATTTTCAGGTTTTTTGCAAGTTGCGTCGACCTTCTCCTTCTCTGCATCCCCAGGTGCCCCCCACCTGTTTCGCATGTTCCTACCTGCATGCGCCGTTGCTTCCCCGTCAATATCCTCGTACTGCATTTCCGTGATCGAGCAGGTCTACATGCAGGACCCCCTCAGGGCCTGGTTCATGTTGGCCACCAAGAATGTGCTGGATGACCCCAAGAATGTGTGGTACTGAAAACAAACAATGTAGCTAAAAATTGACAGAGTAGGTATTCCTACGTGCAGGACCCTCTCTTCATGCTTGCCACCAAGCAGGTGCTGGATGACCCCAAGAACCTGCAGACCTACCAGGACAACGCGCGCCTGTACCCATTCCTCAAGAAGCTAGCGGGGCAGAGCCGGCGGGCCAGATGAAGGGGCGTGGTGCGCCTAGTGCGCCAGGGCTGGGTTTTCAAATGAGGGGATTTTCGGGTCATGATAACCCAGCATTGCAGGGCGCAGCACTTGGTGAAGGGTGGCGTGGGGCAGAGGAATGGCGCGCAAGGTGACAGGAGGGTGGCATGTGGCGGGGGAGTGGTGCACCAGGGCTAGGTTTTCCCAGGGCGGGGGGATATTGGAGATTTGAAGTTTTGGAAAATTTGGTCATCAAAAAATGCAGACCAGGGCATGTTGTTTGGTTGTGGACCTAGGCCTTGCGTGATTTGCGTCAAAATTGGCTGACCAACAGCGGCGTTGGTGATGTGGCAGAGACAGCAAGACTGTGTTCCTGTGGCACCCGCATGCACCCATTGGTGAAGGCATTGGTGGGGTTAAAGTGTTTAGAGTGTAGGCTTTTATAATGTGTTGTTTCCCTGGGTTGGTTGCTCCCGTTTCAAATCCATCCCCCTGTTGCTCTGACACCCTCAGAGGCTTTTTTACAGCTGCTCTAGCAAGCTTTTGTCAGCTGCTTTAGTATACTGTTGGCAGCTGCTCTAGCGAGATTTCGAGCCACTTAGCTGCATACACCATTTCAGAACACAAGGACCAGCCGCAGGCTTGCCATGTGTGGGAACGTTGAGACTCTTTTGCAACTGTTGTGGGGATACCCTGCCTAGAAAGGTGGATGATATTCCATGTCATCTCCTTTTGCAGGGAGGCAGGCAGGCGTTGGCCATCGCTCTGCGTGAAGTTGAGCAGGCATGGCATTGGGTTGAACCCTAAAGTTAAACCCTAATTTACTGCAACAGTCTGTGGAATGTGTCAAGGTTAAAGATTCAGCCTGCTTTTGTTTTACAGCGCCTGCTTTCTCGGTGCACAGTACACATTCAGCAGGTGCAACCCCAAGTAACCCTTCCTGTAACAGGTTACGCCGGAAAACTCCCAATTCCGAGCGTGGGGTTCATGCATGCATGCATCTGCCTCGTGATACTCTGCTGCGTATTGTAGACAGCGTGAACGCAAGCGACCAGCTGGTACTCACCTCTTAAAGACGCGAAGCAGCTATCCAATCATACTGATGAGCATCGGTGCTCTAGCAGTCGCGAGCAACAGCGGGCAAAATGCATGCATGCGTATGCCATCTCTGGCCCGGGGTACTACAACCCACAGCCCGGCAAGAAACTACAGGCCAGTCGCACCAAGGATCCTCCGGAGTGAGCTTGTGCCAGCAGGACGGAGGCTGGTTGTGGAGGCTAGTACCTCCTCGCGGGGTGGAGGGTATGATGACTTACCAAACAGGGAAGATGGGCGTACACCTCATGAAGTACTGTCAAGGTGCGTGCCAAGCGACATTGCCACTGTGTGAATTGCCCACTGCAGGCTGTCCAGCACCAACCATCACACCGACACACCAAACCTGCATCCCTTACTACCACTTGTGCCACAAGTTGTGGGTTTCTTCCTGCCTGGCTTTACAATCGCCTGGCTCAACATGTGGCAGCAGTGACTTGCTCATGACCTGATAAAAACTGAAAAGTCTGAAAGTGGAAGGAAGGTCCTACTGAACAATCTTCTGGTGACTATTCGGAGAAAATGCCTTAGCGAGGTTTGAGTTTTATTGACCACCTGTTACAAAACCCTCGTGAATGACGCTTGCAATATTGATATTACTATTGCAATATTGCAATTAATATATTGCAATATTGGTTTTAATTGCAGGTTGGTATTTGACGTCGAAGAGGTGTTTCGGCTGGTGCCAAAGTTCCCCGGCTTGGACTTGGAGAGCAAGAGGTTGCTGACGCACAAGCTCAGCCAGCGAGCGTTCGCTCTGGATCAGAAGAACAACGAGATCTCGCAGCTCTTGATGAGCGAGGAACCTGAGGGGATACGTGAGGTGCCCCTTTGGTACATGGATACACCATCATTGGAGACTGGTCTAAGCCCTGCGTATGTCCTCAAGATACTACGGGTATATGGGTACGTACCTCCGGTGGTGCACGCGTCTTGCCGGAATGTAAACCCTAGACTTTGACCCCAAAACCCTACACAGTGCTTGCCGGAGTGCCAACCCTAAAATATGAACCCCATAGGCCACAAAGTCACATCAATTTCTTACGATTCACTGTCATCGTGCCTGTATACCTGCTTACAATTAGTCATTTAAAACCCATGAACCTTACATAAGTCACGTGGAAAATCCATTGTATTATGTGCATCAACATGCCGTGCGTCCAGGCCACCTTGTCTGCATGGTGTCCTTAGTGTAGTGGAAGTGTTGCCAAGCATGCTCAGGGCGTAGAGTACCCGGAGCGAGCCTGTATCGATACACCTGCTCTATTTCATATACCAACTATATTATACAGGTGTTTCTTCAAATATTATATCATTATCAGAATTGAAAAACACTTATATTATATGGCTGGTATTATGGAATACGGTATAGCAGGTATAATTTTAATTATCATATTATTATTTACTTTATCCCCACACCCCCCTCCTGGGCGCCAAGCTGGAGCGCTTCATCCGGGAGGAGCAACTGCAGCAGCACAACCCCGAGGACATGGAGTTGCTGCGAGAAACATGCAGGTGGGCCAGGCTGCAGTTGGCAAAACCCTAAGTTAGGGTTTGACCCACAAATAAGGCTGTGTGCACTAAGTAAATGCCAAAACAGAGTCACCTAATGGACCATGCACAGGATGAGCCTGTGGTGATGGTCAAGTGGCTACGTACAGCTGTGACATTGTAGACAAGCGAATAGACTGTTGCACATGACTTTTGCTCTCCAGAAGATCCGTCAAACACTGGTGCGTGCGCATATCTAGAAGTTCTGCGGACAGATGCTATTCCACTCCATTACGTTAACGATTTAGACGTGCAAGCATTATACATTGCGTCTTGCACATATACAATGACTGCAGTTGTAGACCGGCAATACATGGGCAGGCCAGCCTCAATGAACAACTCCTCTTCCGCGACTACCTCACAACACATGATGGGCCGATTGTGGAGGCCGCCATGCGGGACCGCCACTTTGCGCAGGCCACCCAGGAGGTGATGGCCGACCCCCGGAGCGTGGAAAAGTACAACGGCCACCTCACCCTGTACCGCTACCTGAGGCAGCTGCTGGACCTGCGGGGGCACCGCGTGCTGTATTGGAGATGACGCGGCGCCTAGGGTTTAGGGTTTAGGGTTGCAGCGGCTGGACCTGCGGGGGCACCGCGTGCTGTACTGGAGGTGCCTTTCTTCTAGGGTTTAGGGGTTCAGGTTTAGGATTGCAGCTGCTGGACCTGAGGGCGCACCGCTTGGTGTATTGAAAGTGACGGGGCATCTAGGGTTTAGGGTTTAAGGCTTGTCTCCGCCACTGCCACTGTCTCTGCCACATCACCTACGCTGCTGCTGCTATGCCATTTCACAGATTTAACGCACTGGTGGTGTTTAGGGTTTAGGGTTTAGGTTTGTGAAAGTTTCCAAACGTGTTTGTTTGCTTGATTGGTTGCTCCCAATCAAGGCTAACCCCCTGTTGTGATGAACTCTAGGCCTTTGGCTGCTGCGCAGCATGCTCCAGCAATTTCATGACAGCTGCTTTAGCAGTTTTTTTGGCATCTGCGCATGCGCTATAGCTAGTGAGCTTTTGATAGCTGCGCTGGCGAGCTTTCGTCCCTTAGTGCACCATTTCAGAAAACAAGAGCCCGCTGCAGGCTTTGCGTGTGCGGGGCCGTGGAGGTGCTGTTGTAATTGTTGAAGGGAAACCCTTTTCCAAAAAGGTGTGCGTTCTTCCCTGGCCAGGGCCTGCCATCTCCTGCACTGCGGCAACCTATGGGCTAGCACGCTATATATACCAAAGCATAATACCCTTCTGCATCCATGCAGGCAGGCACTGGCCAACGCCTCTGCGTGGGTATTACCAGTTGCCATTAAATGCAGCAAGTATAGGGTTTAGGGCATGATATTAGGGCAAATTGCTTGAACCCTAGGCCCTAAACCCTACACTTGCTTGCAACGATCTGTAATCTATCCAAGACTTCGCCGGATTCTGGGTACAAAGTACACACTCCGCAGGAGCAACCCCTAATGTAACAATTCCTGCGTGTAGAAGGTTGCGCCGTACTTCCGGGGTTCGTGCATTTGGAATGCTGTGCATGCATGCATCTGCTCTCCACCATCGAGGCTCACAGTTCCAGGCAGCTTGAAAACGAAAGCGGCTGACGTTGCAGTCACTGGTTATTACAAGGGAAATTCCTTCTGAAACGCAAACCAGCTAGCCGTGGCAGTATGATCGCGAGGAGCATCGGTGGAGCTGCTCCAGCAGCAGTGTCGAGGAGTATCGGGCCATCGGCAATGCACCCTCGCCCATCACAGATGGCCCCGTCTAACACAGCACACAGCCTGGCCAGGAAGTTTGTTTCAAAGTTTGAAGGTGTACCACAAGCCCGGAAGGTGCTTGTGAGTGCTGGCTCAAGCGGGAGCGGAGGGCATGGCGACTTTGCCAACAGCGATGGCCATGGGCCCTCACTGACAGCTGGAGAGTTTACGAGGTACGCGCCAAGCACCTTAAGCAATATTTCCACTGTATTAATGCAAGTTTCAACCACCATTCCATCAATCCAAGCATTCCTCCCTGGCCCCTACTGCATTGGATGTTTCCAAACACTGCCATGCATACATGTGCCCAGTAAACCCAATGGCGATGTGTTCACTGCAGTACAGGTCAATGAGCTTTAAAAAGACCTACATATAGATTGCAAACCACTGCATTGGCAAATACCCACTGCGCCTCAATCCTTGGTGGATTGGGTCGTTGTCACGCCCTCTCAAGAAGGGTGGCGGCATGCCAACTGGGTCACGGTGTGCTAAGACAACCCCTGGCAGCCGCCTTAGGTTGGAATGTTCAGCTTCTGGCAGATTCCTTTGGGAGCATACAATCCGCAGGGGTGATCTCGAGAAGTCAAAACACAAATAAAAGTGCGTGAACTACACCCTGGTCAGTGCGTGCCTGCAGGGAGTTCTTGCGGCATAACGCCCAGTGGACACCAGTCATGTAAAACAGTAAAACTTAATAATGAAAACGAATAAGAAAGTGGTTCCTGCAGGGCGGTGGGTGATGTGGAGGACGCGCTTCTGCTGGTCCCAAAATCCCCAGCACACTTTTCATGTAAAAATAGAAAGCAAAAGAAATGCTTTTTGCAGGGCGGTAGGTGATATGGAGGATGCGCTGCTGCTGGTCCCAAAATCCCCAGCACACTAGTCATGTAAAATTAGAAAGAAAAAGGAATGATTTTTGCAGGGCGGTAGGTGATGTTGAGGACGCGCTGCTGCTGGTCCCCAAGTTCCCCGACATGGACCAGGAGGGCAGGAGGCTACTGGCAAGCAAGCTCCACCAGCTGGCTGACACCCTCTTCATCACGTTCAAGCGGAGCCAGGTCAGCGAGGACCCCGAGATGAAGCGCATGCTGCGCCTCCAAACCACACAGTTCCAGAAGACGGGGGGCAAGCATTGAGGGGTACTACAGGACGTACGTGTGCTGGTCTGCAAACCCTAATCCCTACACCATGAAGACCCTGCATACCCTTAACCCTACACCCTACACCCTGCGCAAGTTTTGAAAGCCCAGTGCATACAGTTCCTGGAGGTGTACTACAGAACGCGACATGTGCAAGTCCTTGCTGGGCTGAGTAAATCCTTGATAAACGCTACACACTGCGCAGTTTTGATGGCTATTTATTGACTGCGCTCCCCTTCGCAGCGTGCTGGGCGACCTGTTGCGACACATTTTATTATTATTGAGCGTCACAATATAAGAAAAGTGATTTTATTGTTTATTTGATTGCGCTCCCCTTTCTGCAGCGTGCTGGCCGACACAATGAAGCAGCTGGACTACTTTGTTCTGCACGAGCAGTTCTTCCACGACAACCCAGAGGCACTGAACCGTCTGCGAGCGGACATGGTGGCCTATTGCCAGGACAACTGCACATTCACGAGGGTCGCCCAGGCCTACGAGCGTCTGGACAAAACCCTGGCGGCAGCTGCCATGCGCGACCCCCTGTGCGTGCTGGCCGTCAAGGAGGTGCAGCAGGACCCCGAGAATGTGCACAAGTACCGGGACAACCCGGTCCTGTACCCCTTTCTGAAGCAGCTGGTGGAGGGGTTGTGGGGCAGGGGATGAGCGGCGTGGCGTGCGGCAGGGGTGTGGCCCGGGCGGAGCTTGCCCAAGGGGAGGAAAGCTTTGCTGGCAAGCGGGGGGAGGAAAACATACCTTGAGCCACCATGGAATGGCCTCTACCAACAAATCATTGTATATATAGCATATAGCTATAATAGTGCTGGCCACCAATGAGGTGCTGGATGATGATGCATGGTAGCTATTGACCTAGGCTTGATGGCCATGGTATAGTCAAAAATGAAAAGTACGGTTTGGTGTTTGCGTTACCCATGCGTAGTGTGTGTGTCCAGGGCCCGCATGAGGGTCGAAAATGGGCAACATTTCTTGGACAACGTTCTCCTGCAGGAGAACGTCAGCTGTACCCCTTTTTGAAGCAGCTCCATTTGCAGTTGGTGCAGCTGCGGTGGGGCAGGTGACATCATGGGGTATGGAGTAGAAAGGGAGGGCCCGTGACCCTGCCATGCACAGGGTCACATTACCCTAGTGACCCTGGGATGCCTGTATGATGAATTCTTCGACAGGAGATTTCACTTGGGGCGTTTGGTGCGCGTCATAAATTGGGCATTTGTTGCCTTTGAGCTTGAGAAGGCTTTACAAGCCAGAGCATGGCATCTGGCATGGCATCATGAACTGAATCATTGTAGTACAGATTGTGTCCCTCATCAAACTTGTGCCCTTCAGGAGCAACTTGTGCTGGGAATCCCATGGCGGCGCTAATAATGGCTAGCCTCCTGCTGAGCCATGTTAAGGAATTGCACTTTCTTAAGTTTGGTTGGTGATCGGCAAATTGGTAATGGCGGGAATGGCGTGGCCCCAATACCACTGTGGCACGCCATAGCCCTCTAGAGTACTAACCTGTTTCGGGTACCTAAACCCAAATCCTACCCTACCCTAAACCCTAAACCCTAAACCCTAAATCCTACCCTACCCTAAACCCTAAACCCTCATATCCTACCTGCGGGTCGCCTCGCTGGGTCAGCATGTCGCATCAGGCTTGTAGTTGGACAAGATCTTTAGGATGGTGCCTCCAGCTGGTGGTCGATGGGCCGCAGCTCGGGGACAGGACCTGTAAAGATTTGCGCTGCGCAATCTGTCCCACAAGTGGGCCCCCAACCCAGCGCCAGACTGCCCCTCCGCACAGGTATACTCCCCTGTGCACAGATTTTATCCAGGGTCGGAAAATATGGTGGGTATACGACTGCATAGAAGGAAGCAGTCCGCCAAAATAAAGTTCCACAGTGCCCGCATGGTGCAACCATTGCATGCTGGTGCACATGCGAACAATATACCGCGCACACATACATACTACTCCTTCCTGCATACCTCTTCAATTCTCAACGTCGCAAAGAGTTTTTAAGACATCAGAGGAGACGACGGGCACTGCCAGTTGCAACGTTCGTATTTGTGCAAGCATGCATGCATCTGTTGGAACTGCAGTTCGGAAACGAAAGCGACTGACGCTGCAGTTGCTGATTACTGTACTAAAAACTTGTATTGGTAGGCAAAACACCTAGACGTGGCGATATGATAGTGCGGAGCATCCATGGAGCCCTCTCCAGCAGCAGCGGGCCACCTGCATGCATTACATGCATGCACCCAAGGCCACCACAGCTGGTCCCGTCTATTACAGCACACAGCCCGGCCAGGAAGGTTGGACTACATTTAAGACTTGCTCCACCAGCACGGAGGCTGCTTGTGAGAGCTGGTTCCAGTGCGAGTGGAGGGAATGGCGACTTTGATGGGCGCTCATGACTGACTCAGCTCATGGGCGCTGATCAGTGACTGCTGGAGAGTTTGCAAGGTGCGTGCCAAGCGCCTCCTCCACTGTATGTATGCAGTCAGCTTCAACCACCACGCCCACGAACCTGTGTTCCCTGGGAACTTGTTGCAATGGGTCTTCCTGCCTTCTTATGCCGGCATGCCCACTGGGTCTGTTGGGTGGGACCAATGCAATGTCTGGCAGCCTCACTCTGTTGGGAAAACTTCTGGGAGCCTCCTCCGTATGGAACAGCTTCTGGCAAACTTCTTGAAAGAAACGTGCGAATTTGTAGGGTGAGAAGTTGGAGCTCAAAAGTGCTTTCTCTACACCCTTGTGAGTGGGTGCCTGCAGGGAGTCCTCATGGCATCCCGTCCACTGGACACTAGTACCAAAACGGTTCCCTGCAGGGCCCTCAGTGAAGTGGAGACGACACTGCGGCTGGTCCCCAAGTTCCCTGACTTTAACCAGGAGGGCAGGAGGCTACTGGCAAGCAGGCTGCGCGAGCTGTGTCACAGCCTCTTCATCACCTTCAAGCGGTGCTTGGTGAGCGAGGACCCCGAGGTGAAGGACCTGATGCGGCTGCAGAACGTGCAGTTCCTGGAGGCAGGGATGAGTCCCGAGGAGTATTACAGGACGTACGTGGGCAATTCTGCAAACTCTAGGGTTAAGGCCTGGATCCCACTCCCTGAAGTCCTTGCTAGGCTGCAATCCTTATGCCCCAAACCCTACACCCTGCACAATGGAAACTATAGCGAACAGTTCCTGGAGGCTGGGTTGAGCCTAGGGGGTACTAGAATATGCGTGTGCAAGTCCTTGTTAGGCTTCAAACCCTGCACCCTACACAATCTCATGATGTTTTTTTAATATTGACTGCGCTCCCCTTTTTGCAGCGTGCTGGGCGACACTTTGGACCAGCTGGACCACTTTGTGCTGAACGAGCAGATCTACCAGCACAACCCAGCGGCCCTGAAGCAGCTACAAATGGACATGAACGCCTTTTGCAAAGACAAACCCACCAACAACCCCCAGGACTACATCAAGAAGCTGGATCCAGGCTTGATGGCAGCGGCCATGCATGACCCGCAGTACATGTATGCCATCAAGGAGGTGCTCACCAACCCCGACAATGTGCACAAGTTCAAGGATAATCCGCGCCTGTACCCCTTTCTGAAGCAGCTGGTGGTGGTGCGGCAGCGCGCGTGAGGAGCGGCATGGCATGTGGCAGGGGCGTGAAGATGGCTGAGCTTGCCAAGGGGAGGAAAATATGGTTCGCCAGTGAGCAGTGCTGGCCATCAAGGCTGTGTTCAATGATGTGCGAGGGTTTTGAAGAGGATAAACCATGTGGAGATCATCTATGTCTGTGGTATTGCTTATGGGTGCTGGCAGGAAGCATTTAACCAGTCTCTTCACATGATGCCGCATGCGGGCTGGCAAGCTGTGCCACACGTCATGCTTTGGGGGTTGATTTCACAATGTACGTCCTACAAGGACAATCATTGGCCAGTAAATCACTTGTATACATTCTTATTGCTGGTCTATGTATGCAACGTCAGTTGTCTAGGCTTAAACTAGGAGCTTCAGTGCCTGTAGTAATCACTATGCGACACTAAGAAAAATCCGCCATGATGCCATTCAAAGTAGGCGCCTTGTTTATGGCATTGCCTTCAAGGACATCAGGAGCATGCGTGCAGTAGGCAAGGGCATCAATGCAATGTTCAATACGCATGCCATGCAATACTATTAGACACGTCGTGCACGCGCGGTTTTCTTCTTGCACGCCGGTGCGGCAGCAGCAGCGCTGTAGTACAGCGGCTGCCCTTACATCATAATCTGATCCAAATTGGATGAACACGTGTGTAAACATTTAAATGATTGTTGCTCCACTCGACGAGGCATGTGATTGCATGCACATGCAATGTGCACATCAGATTCGAAACGATCACCAAAGCATTGGTGATCCATTCACTGGCTATATCATAATCTATCATATTCCATTAGGGATTATGGTAAATCCAATGTGATATAATATACAGTATTACTTGATCAGTAATAAATAATTTTACGGATTGCAGTGCCTGCAAAGCCTCCCGGGTTGAACCATGAACTTGATGAACTGGCATTCAGGCTGCACTGCAGATGATCTGACATCGAGTCCAGATTCTAGTAGGTAGTACCGGCAAACTTGGCCTACAGCCTTGAATCTACAAAATATGATCCCCACCAATCAGCGCCTCAAGCCAGCGAGTGCAGCGGCTACAGCATTGTGCTCTAGCCTGGTGCGCCACAATAGCGTGGTTTGGCAACCAGGCTGTCATGTATGCTGACCCCGCTGCAGCCCTGCCTGTGCCATCCAATGTAGAAAAAAGAAACTTAACGCCAACCGGTTTAGTAGATGCGGCGGCATAGCCAAGGACAGAAGACGAAGGGGGCAAATGAAAAAAATTGGGAACGGCAAGCACCTGCCAGGCGCTCTGCCAACCACAGGGGACTCCGAGCCCTGGCTCAATTGTGATTTCTTCCCCTTAGCTCAGCCAGCTCAGTGTGCAACGTTGCTTATATTTAGGTGTGTAGATATGGGCCAGCCCTTGCCGGGCATCCCAGGCTGCAGCATGGCAAGGCCGGGGTCCGTGCATGCATGCCAAGGCCAGGGCCATGCCAAGGCCATGGCCCTCTGATGACAGCCAGGATGCACCACAGCCACCTGGAGCAGGTGCTCTTAGACATAGTCTGCCAACCCCTCCACAGTGGCGATTGCTCACTGCAGCACTGGAACACATGTTCTGCACAGTGCGCTGAACACGCATCCTCCATAACCATTAAGCACCTTTCACATGCCAGCCATCAAACGTGTCTCCCCACCACCACATGAGCCAATGAGCCAGCCCCGCCCCATTACCAATCCCGCCTAGCCGCTCTTGAGGCGCAGCCTGATCGGCCCCTTGAAGGCGTGCGGGTCCACCACCTCCCCCTTTTGTGTTATCTCCACCTTGCCAAGGGCCACAAGCCTCCGGGCTGCTTCGCGTGTGGCGCCCATCAGGTCCCGCCAGCTGGACGGGAAAACCCTGCGGGGTGTGGGCACAGACCACTTGAGTAAGAAGGAAAGGAGAAGTTCTGGCGACGCACAAGCTGGGCTTTGCCAACATGCGCACAACCACTGCCTTCATCCTGCCATCAACATGCACTAAGAAACCCACCTTGCACACTGGAACAAGGAGGCGGGAGGCGGGGTGAAGGATGCCGCCGCCATTGCTCAAGTGGGAACACACAAAAAAAGAGGTGCTTGCGCTGTATCAGTGCAATGACGGCAAGGACCCATTGACCATTGCGCCAGACCATGGCCCCATACCTGCTGGGCGCCTTGCTGGGTCAGCATGTTGCACCAGGCCACAGCCCCCTGCCCTCCCTTAAACCCTAAACCCTAAACCATACCTGCGGGACGCCTCACTTGCTCGGCATGTCGCGCCAGGCCATAACCCCATACCCTACCCTACAATGAACCCTAAACCTTAAACCCTACCTGCGGGGCACCTCGCTGGGTCAGCATGTGGCACCAGGCTTGCGCTTGGACAGGATTTCTAGGATGGCGGCCTCCAACTGGTGGTTGATGGGCCGCAGCGCCGGGCCATCACCTCCTGGAGCTTCAGTTGCGCATTTTGCCTGAAACACCCCACAAAATACAAGATTTACGAAAGAGTTCGACAACTGTGCCCCAAGATAAGGGGCTGGAGCTTGCGCCCCGCATTTCACCTGAAACACCTTGTAATTGGGCCCCAACTCAGGGCATTATATGTTGAGTTCACATAATTCATACGAACAGTTGCCCACACACTTTATTTATTAATTCTTTATTCTTTTATCCGTGCTCGTCCAGCACAAAATTGATGCAAGAGGCGGTGTGCGGTGCGGGACAGTGGTTGCTGGCACCAACGCACTTGCGCACTACAGAGCAGGTAGTGAAGCTTATTGCTGTACCATAATAATGCCGGGTAATTGCATATACAACGGGTTTACATAGTGTGACAGAAAATGGAAAATAATGTATAGAGGTCCCTGTAGTTCTCCTGTATTGCCAGCGACTACGACTATGCAAGAAGGTACCTGTTTGTGCTTCTGCGTTCCCTCAGCCCCACCACCTGCCGCCCCGCTTGTCCACCCACTGGAGGTGGAGGCATCAGCCTCGGCCCCTTCCCCTGTTTGAGATCCACGCTTTGAGCGTTGCGCCCTAGTGCCGTGGGCTTGGGTGACTGGCAGGGCTTGAGAATCGCTTGCGTCTGGGCTGGTGCCACCTAGTGTTGAACCGTCCAAATGCTTGCGTTTCGCCTGGCCCATGGGGTTATATACCTGCGGGTTAAGTCCAATCCTGATTGGACCGAGGTTGAAGACTGCTTCTTTACAAGCGACGTTGACTAGTTTGGGCAGGCACGCTTGGCGGGGTAGGATTGTGAAATACCTGCCGCATGCATGCATATGGTGTGACGGTGGGTTGTGTGGGAGTACGGCACAGACGTTAGAACAACCCACACGATGATCTGAGGAACTCAGTGTACCTGTTAAGAGCTATGCCTCAGTACGTGGGCAGGCCTCGCTGAATCCCGATCCCAATGTGCTCCCGCATGCCTAGACCAGGTGACACGTGGACTACCACCATGCAGCTGGCAAGCAAGAGAAAGAATGGCTTAC
Source organism: Heterotrichella gracilis (assembly GCA_032358255.1). Lineage (NCBI taxonomy): Eukaryota > Xanthophyceae > Tribonematales > Xanthonemataceae > Heterotrichella > Heterotrichella gracilis. The sequence continues at coordinate 21,488 of JAULBX010027561.1, forward strand.
AACGTTTGCTAGCAGGGTAACGTATCTGTTCTAACCAGAATAAACCTCGGTGTGCTATATATCTCTGACAATAGAAATAAAATTGCCGCAAATGACGTGGCACCCACCCAGCAACGCAATATGCATGCATAAGGCAGCACCACATATATGTGTAAACTATTTGCAAACTGCCGTTCCATAACGCGACTGGGTACTGCCATGCTTTCCTGCCTGTTCTTTACTATCAGAGCCGTATTTTATTTGCAACTGTATCTGGCTTTCACCCTAGCATATCAGTCGGTGCAGGTACTGCAGTAAAGGCGGTGCTATGTTGAGTCGGTATTCGTCGCTCGTTGGCGACACCCAGGGCGCTGTACGACGGGTGGGGCAGGCAGCTTGTTTAGCAGCAACAGAGAGGTAAACACCTGTGGCATTTGGGGGTAGATCATTGACTAATCCCCACCTTCCTTGCAATGCTCCAGCCATGGTTCTCCACCGGGTGTGGTGGGGCTTGTCTCGTGTATAGGTAACCTTGGAGTGTACTGCTTTTGTAATGGCATCACACAGCATTGAGATATGTTCCTGCTTGAGGTGGCCGGTGGTGGGCAGGGATATACAGGGGGAAAAGCTGTCTGTATGGTGCATTCATAACCCTTCATTTCCTGGTCTGCGAGTGTCTGGTGAGGCCTTGTGTTCAGGTCTCTCAGGTTAGCAGCTGAATAATGAGTGAATGTGGTGAGAGGGTCGCTAGGTTTTCACTTAGAAAGGCATGCGGGGTCACCTCGCACTTGACTAGGGTTTAGGTGGGTGACCTTCTCCTACCAGTCCTGTTACAGAGACAACCCAGAACATCTGTCACACATACAAATGCAAGCAAGGTTCCCCCAGTAAGGTTTCTGCCTCCCTCACCCTATAATCCCTAAATTCTAAATTTGTAACCCCCGCCTTGCAGCTGCAGCACACCAGCCCTCGCCCTCACCACCACCACCACAGCCCCCACTGCTCGCCATTTTTGCACCCCTCCACCCCACCCACCCACTACCCACCATCATGGGTCACAATACCTAGCTGCCAGCCACAGAAACCCTCCTTTAGGGTATCAGCCTGTAGCCAGTGCGCGCCACCTGGCGACACACGCTGCGCCACCGCCAATACCCCCTACCTCCATTACCAGCCAACCAGCCAATGACGCCACGTCAGGTGGTAGCCAGGCGACCAGTGAGCCCACGCCAAGTGGCAGGCCATCAGGTGAGGCAGGGTGGGTGTGGACACGCACATGACCCTAAAGGGATTGTGTCTAGGGTTTCCCCTAGAGTTTCTCCTAGGGTCGACATTAGGGTCTCCCAAGAGATGTCAGTGGACAGGCAAATGACCCCACGGGTAGTTCAAGGGGTTTCATGGGGTTGTCAAAAGGGTTTTTTTCCTAGGGTTCTCATTAGGTTCCTCCCTCCTTTCCCTGCAGGTGACGGAAGGGTACCGGTGGACACCCGGGGTCAGATCCCACGTGGCGAGCCCAGGAAGCAGATGCGCGAGCGGCGGGTGCCCTCCAGCCAGATGGGGCGGGTGGCGGGGTTTGCGGGTCTGGGCGCCAGCCTCCTGCTGGGGACTGTCACCGATTCGGTGTCCAGGCTGTTAGGGTAAGCGGCTAAACCCTAAACCCCAAGTGCAAACCACCATGACCCTCAACAATTATAACAGTTACCATCAGCGTTATATAATGAGCGTGCCACAAATGTGGGGTGTATACGACTCTATAGCCACATGCACCCCCTACACTGCCAGCAGCACACACCCCACTCCCCACTCCTACCCTCTCATCCTTCCCACTACTCCCCCATTTGACCAACCACACTCACGCTCATCACCTCCCCTCCTGCAGCGGAGGTGCACCCCCCCTCACCCAGCAGGCGCGGCCCGGCCAGCCCACCCCCCACCCCACCAGCGCCTTTCTGAGTGAGGGCAACGCTGAGCGCTTGGCCAATGCGCTGTGCCGAATGAGGGGGGCTGCACTCAAGCTGGGCCAGATGCTGTCTATCCAGGATGAAAACATGCTGCCGCCGCAGGTAAGCAAAATATATTACGTATGTAAAACAGAAAAAAATGATTGAGGATGGGAACGTGCTGCCGTCGCAGGTAAAGAATGGTTTAGGCGAGGGAGGACCTACAAGAAGTACTGATAGAGCCATGTGAAGACTTGTAAACAGGATCCAGGCATGCATGCATGTGCGTTTGGGTGCAGTTCTGGAGCATGTACGCAGGGGTGCAGATAAGGAATGGTCTAGGCAAGGGAGGGACCACAAGTGACAAGATAGAGCAAGGCATGGAGCAGCATCCCAGCGCTCGTGGCCGTGCATGTGCTTGTTCTACTGCATGCCCCGCAAACAGTGCTATATTGGTTGTACGGCGAGGAAAGGAAGGAAGGAAGGGATTGCATATCACACTAACAGAGCAATGTGAGACAGCCTCCAAATCATGCATGTGTGTGCAGTTTCAAGCCGCGCTGGAGCGGGTGCGTGTGGGCGCAGACTACATGCCCTGGCAACAGCTGGAGGAGTGTGGTCCATGTATCATACTAGAAAGAAATGTGGAAAAAACGGAAATGCAAACAAGGAAGGAATGTAGGACAATGGGAATTACAGCATCCCGTGACTTACGCATGTGTATTTGTGTGCAGTTCCAAGCCGCGCTGGAGCGGGTGCGTGCGGGCGCAGACTACATGCCCAAGCAACAGTTGGAGGAGGTGATTTCCGAGGATCTGGGACCAAATTGGCGGTCCCTGCTGAAGGAATTTGATGACCGGCCAGTGGCAGCAGCTTCAATTGGCCAGGTAGGTATCACATGACTACGATTACGATTATAATCATGCTCAAAAATACAAGTACACCGTCACCTGCAATGACAACCACCACGATCACCTCATTTGTGATCCAGTTCTGCTCTTCAATCCTTTACCCAAAGCAGACCCTTGATATCCTGGAGCGTTGGCCAATGTTCCAGGTGTGTACGGTGTGTTCTGTTGCATCTCCACCCATACCGTGTCCACCCCTGTGCAGGTCCACTCTGCAGTGCTGCCCGATGGCCACCACGTGGCAATGAAGGTCCAGTACCCTGGTGTGGCGCGCAGCATCGAGAGCGACATCACCAACCTCATGCGCCTGGTGCAGATGGGGAACATACTGCCCCCGGGGCTGTATGCGCAGAACGCGGCACGGGTATGTATGAGGTGGCACCTGGGTGGGCCTGAGCGTATATTAGGGTCTAGGGTCTAGGAACTCGTTTGGAGCATGGGCACACATGGTGCATGCTTGTGGGTCAAGGAAGTACATGCGGTGTGTGGGGAGGTGGGGGCTGTGTGCAACTCATGCGCCTGGTGCAGATGGGGCACCATACTGCCTCCTGGACTGAACGAGCAGAACGCGGCACGGGTAGGTCTTGCTAACTGTGTTATGCATACCTGGGGTGGGTGGGTTCAAGTACAGTGTCATGTGAACCTGGGGAGTGGTTTGAAGTACATATACGCAACACGCTTATAGTGGCAAAGAAGACTATGCTTGCACAATTGGCGATGCGTGAGGTGGCAATGGAGTGCGATTATACCTAAGAGCTGACCCCACAGCAGCAATTCGTGCAGCTACCTGCCTTTGCGCCAGTCTATGCATGCACTTCCACCTCTGCAGACAAATTGATGTATGTACTGAGGGAAACTTTACTGCACAGGTGGCGCAGCGTGAGCTGGCAATGGAGTGCGACTACGCCCAGGAGCTGGCCTCGCAGCAGCGGTTCAAGCAGCTTGTGGCCTCCGACCCCTACTGCGCGGCGCACTTCAACGTCCCTGGTGTGGTCCCCGAGCTGTCCTCGGCCCACGTGCTGACCTCCGAGTGGGTGCAGGGGGTGCACATAGACAAGCTGGCGGATGCGCCGCAGGAGGTGGGTGGGTGTGGGTGGTGTGGGAGAGGGGGGACGGCGTGGCTGCTGTGTGCGCATGCGTGGTGTTTGCCGAGTAGTTGCCCCATATTCCGCTGGGAACCCCTGCACAGGTGGGCATTGCTGGGCACCCGTCTGCTGAACTCGCCTCAAAGGATATTTTCACAGTGGCACTTCATGCTGCTTGACTGATGCCCTAGGGTTCAGTGCGTACGCCACATACATGGCGGTTCTCCCTTCCCCACACAACCCAGGTACTACCATCGCCCCTGGAACCCCACTAAATATGCCGCATTTTCACAGGTGCGCGACGCGCTTGGCACCCGCCTGCTCAAGTTGACCCTCAAGGAGCTGTTTGAGTGGCGCTTCATGCAGACAGACCCTAACTGGGGTAATTTTCTGTACGAGGCGGACACTGACACCCTGCACCTCATCGACTTTGGCGCGGCGCGTGAATACCCTAGAGGGTTTGTGGATGACTATTTGGAGATGGTGAAGGCCTGCGCTGAGAAGGATGGCCCCCAGGTGGTGGCCAAGTCACTCAAGCTGGGTTTCCTCACAGGTGCGTAGGAAAAGGGGTGTTTATCCAAATCTGTCATGATGTTTGGGAGGGCTGGTGATTGCAGAGGCAGTCTTGCAACAGCAGTAAATATAAGATGAATTGTTGTAATATGATCTGAGGTGTGATTTTATATCAGGATCGACTATCAACAGAATGCACCAGAGCATCCAGCCACTCCCTGCCGTGTGTGCCATCTACCCTTGTGTAAGCGCGTTCCACCCCTCCCTTCCCCCCTGACTGACTGCTAATCTGGCTATTTTGCTGGAATGCATGTAACTAACTAACTAACTAACTAACCCCTCCCTTCCCCCCACACCTTCATCAGCCTTTCCACCCCCCAAACCCCCCCGCCACACCACACAACCCCCATGCAGGCGACGAGTCCAAGGTCATGCTGGATGCGCACACCGAGGCTGGCTTTGCTGTGGGGACGCCCTTTGCATCCCCGGGACTCTACGATTTCGCCACCCACGGCGGCCTGACCCGCAGGGTGACCCAGCTGGGCGCCACCATGCTGGAGCACAGGCTGACCCCCCCTCCTGAGGAATCATATTCTCTCCACCGCAAGCTCAGCGGCGCCTTCCTTGCCTGCATCAAGCTGCGGGCCGCAGTGGCCTGCAGGGATTTGTTTTATGAGGCGTATGACCTGGCGCGGGGTGGCGCAGGCGGCGGGAGTGGCGCGGCGGGGCAAGCAGCTTGAGTAGCACAGGCTGCCCAACCCCCCTCGTGAGAAGAAGAGTCCTATTGCCTGCGCCGCAAGCTCAGCGCTGCCTTCTTGCAGTGCCCTGTGATTATCTGTTCTACAAGGCTATTTCCTCAAGGCGCCATGAGGCTACTGGGACTCAGCAGCTTCCAAAACAGGACCTTATATTGTGCGAGGTCAGCAAGAAATGCCAGCAATGAACTGTGGCAGAGCGCGTGTGGACAGGCAGTGCGGTCCAGGGTACGGGGCGGCAGCAATGAATGGGGAGGGAGGAGGGGCGGGGTGTGAGAGCTGGTGGATGTGCTAACATGTAGGGGAAGGGGCGATGGTCAGATGAAGCCAGTGCCATCTTTCAATGGGGCAATAGGTGTGGGTGATGCTGCTGGAGGTTGAGGGCAGTGTCTAGGGCAATCTGATCCCAGACAACATTTCTGTTGCAATCCATCATGGCGCGGTGCATTGCAAGGGCTGACAGCCCTGGCTGCTATGGTAAGGACCTTGGACCCGCGTAATCCTGACCTATTGAATACCTGGTGTATTGCGGCTAGACAGCATTTAAGTGGGTGGCAGAATGTGTGAAGGGCCAGCTGGCTGTGTCTGATGGAAGGTATCATGATGTAACGTTGCTGTTACAGGCCTAAAACCCACTGTGGCTGTGCACTAAAACCCATGCCGGCTGAAACCAGTGGTGCTACCATGTAGTGGGCAGGGTGCAAGCTGTTGCTGACATCAGAACCTGACCAGGAGTTAGCCAGCTAACTGGGAGGGTGCCTAGCTGTGACACCATGAGCAAACGTTGCATGCAACGTGCTTTGGCGCCAGCCCAGCTGGCCAGGCCATTCGGCGTCGACACACGTGTGGACATGTGGCAACGTGGACATGTGGGCATTCCACGTGTGGATAATGGAATATTAATGCGTACCAGGTTAAAAGGAGCAGTACAACTTTTGTCCCCGATTGCATCCCCGGGATGATGTTCTTGCTCCAATGGATTTTGCATGTGAGCCGTTTGTGGCACATGTGAACGGTGGAGGGAGGAGCCTCTCGCTGGCAATAAAACTTGGCAGTAAAGCAGGTGAGGTGCAGCAAAAACTGTCATACTCACCACTGGGAAGAGGAGATTGGTTTGGAAACGTGATAGGAGTGTGGCGTTTGATCGCAAGCACGCTCGTCGGGTTTATTGCTGGGCTGTGTTGGCGGACGGCTTGGCGTAGTGAGCAGGATATCAGTGGCGTGCTCAACGAAACAAGGGTCCGAGGCATACGGGACTCTCGCCTGCAGCAACCCAACGGCCACAACACAGCGAGATGGCGTGTAGGGAGTGGTGACGGGAGATTGAGCTTCAGCCTGCACCGATAAGGTACTTGCTGCACTGCCCAGTTTCCTGCTTGGGTACACACGGGTCGTGGGCCGAGAGTGGGGGCCCATGAGGAAAAGGCGAATGGGCAGCCACTTGTACGACCTTTCTAGCAGCTTGGATAGCTGTTTCCGTGTTTACTACCTCGATGCGTCCTCGTTTCGTTTCGATCAAGCCTGCCTGGAGCGGTAACCGTCTGGTTTTGCGAAGCTGCAGTGAGCCATGACTGATTCATTATTTGTACAGTTGCAACCTGGCTTTGCAAGGCTATGCAAAGCCTTGCGTGGGAGGGTTTGCAGATACGCTCCAGAAACTTCTCTTTTGGGGCGTTGCGTTCCTAGGCGAACCCTGCCGTTTGCTACTGGTACCAACAGGGCTCTCGTTCGCCTCGTCACATCTGGCAAGGGTTCCACCCTGGTGTTCGAGGACATTCGGCTAACTGCTTTCACACAGTCCGAAAAGTGTTGAGTTTTGTGCTTGTATATCCGTTTCCTTCGTACGAGAGGGCCCTCCTGTGTTTTGCACAGCTTCAATGGCTTGTTGGCACTACTTCCAGCTTTCGCCTGCGTGTTAGTAACAGGGCGACTCATCACGGCCTACTACTAACCACTGGTGTGTTAGTAACACAGCTTGCCGAGCGGTACGGGGAATGATCGGCCATTCGTGAACGCACGGGTGGCAAGCGTTTGCTGGCCCCCGCTGCAACCCCACTTTCCTCATTCCTGCCGTGGGAGCGCCGTCCATGCATCCAGGAGGCCCAAATCGTTTGCCTAGGGCATGCCTCGACCCCCGCGTGGACAGCTGCAAGCTGGCACCCACGACACTAACGGGCCTGTGATACCCGTGTGCGATCTGTAGCACCTATGTCGAGCTCCTTGGTGTGCCCCACAGGTCGTGCTTTTCACAATGGCATCTCCCCGCCTCGACAACCCGGGGGAGTTTTGCTCTGGAAACGGAAAAGTGAGGGGGGCTTCTTTGTACCTAGCAGCAGCATACCACAACTCGGACAGCAGCATCAGCCCTCCTTCAAGCAGAGCTTCGATATCCAGCACTGACAGCCGGAGCTTACCCAGGAACGGCTCTGGTCTCCTGCTCGAGTCAGAAGGGCCAGCCACATCATGGACTTGCTGGGGAAGACAAAGTAGGTTACTATGAGTTATACTAGGCCAAAAAGGCTGACGTCTGCACTTGAAAACGTTCCAACTACAGCAATGCACACAACCCCCAGCTTGAAAGCAACCTAGGCACTTCAGCAGCTGCCATACACTTCTCAGCTTAAGAAGCATTTCAACGCACCGTAAGAAACGCTGCATACCCTGCCCAGCTTGACTATGCCAACTTTTACCAAGTCACTGCTTGCTCCTCTGCAGGTGCCCCCAAGGCCCCCACACCTTCACTGGTCACCGCCTGCGAAGTCAGCATACGACCCAACTTCTATTGGTGAGTGGACTTCTGGGTTTCGTGCTTTGGCAAGGGGTGGTATTCCTTCAGGGTTCTTTGTCGTGGACTTTTTGCTTACTCTGGGTGTTTTGTGGCAGGTTCGAGGGAGAGATGTCGTGTCATGAGCGCACGTTAGCTGAAGCCTCGGCCCGCAGCATCAAGAACGAGTGCCAGGACGATGCGTTGGCGGTGCGGGGCTTTGGAGGGGATGCAAGCTGTACCTTTGCAGGTAAGCTTGCGGGGTTTTGTGGGCTGCAGACTCTCACACCCTGTTACTCTTATCCTGGCACGCTTTGGGGGCGCAGCCAAGTTGGCTATACACACATGCACGTTCCATCCCCACCTCCCTCCCGCACCACCATCCCACACAAACCACAGGCTTGCCAGCTGTACTGGTGTTTGCACCATCTCCCATTGCCAATACCGGCTGAACACCCCCTCCCTCCCCACTGCAAACCACAAGTTGACTCCCCCGCAACAGACTCCCTGCCACCTGCCCCACGCACCTCCTCATCCATCACACCTTACCTCTGATTTTGACAAGGTGTCACCCTCCCCTGCAGGCGTGTTTGACGGGCATGGCGCCCATGGCGGCAAGGCAGCCAAGTTTGTCCGCGAGGTGCTCCCCAAGTCCCTGGCTGGCTCCAAGTCCTTCAAGCACCCCAAGCCCCAGAAGCGGCTCAAGGCGCTCAAGGCCGCCTGCGCCACCACCAACGCGCAGCTGCACGACGCCTCGGCCTGCAGGTTTGACAGCGCGCTGAGCGGCACCACCGCCTGCTTTGGCGCGGTGGTGGGCAGCACGCTGCTGGTGGCGAACATAGGTGGGTGCGGGGTTGGGAGGGTGCGCGGATGGCGGGGTGGGTGCAACACCTGATGGTGATTGGGTCTCGTCACTGTCATCGCAGAGTGGGTGCAATGCGCACATTCATGCAGCATACAAGTGTGGGTGAAGGGGTGGGTGGGTGCAACACGCATCCAACCGTCAAGCCTGCACCTTGCCAATCCTTTTACACAACTCACTGGCTACAGCTCACATGCCTGCTCTGTTGTACCAAAGAACCAGCCACCCTCTGTGCTCACCCTTGCGCCCCCTCCTGCGGGCCGCCTCCCTCCCATCCCCCCCCCCCACCCCCCCACACACACACCCTGACCCCCCACCTCCTCCCCCGCAGGCGACTCCCGCTGCATCATCGGGCGCCGGAACGCTGCCGGCAGCGCCGACGCCGTCCCCGTCACCTGGGACGCCAAGCCCGAGCAGCGCGAGGAGTTTGCGCGCATCCAGCGCTCGGGCGGGGTGGTGGGCCAGCTCCTGGATCCTGAGGGCAGCAGCTGCGGCGCGTACCGCGTGTTCCAAAAGTCGGGCGGGATGCTGCCCGGCCTGGCCATGTCTCGCTCCCTGGGCGACAAGTTTGCGCACTCGGTGGGGGTCACAGCTGAGCCGGTGCTGCACCAGGTGCAGCTGACGGAGGACGACCTGTTTGTGGTGAGTGGCGCGGCAGGGGGAAGGGGGGGGGCATGCATGCGGGAGCAGCAGTGGGATGCACTGCTGCGGTGCGTCTGCAAAGTGCTTGATGGATAGGGGGCATACAAGCGCTCCTTGACACTACTTGTCCGGTGTAGAAAGTAAATGTAATGCATTTTCTAATGTTGTCTACCCCTTCCACCGCTTCCAACTCCCCGGTTACCACCTTGCAGGTTTTTGCCACCGACGGGGTGTGGGACGTGCTTGACAGCGATGCAGTGGCCGACTTTGTTGCGCGCTACAAGGAGGACCGCTACGAGCAGCTGTCGTGTGCGCATGCGCTGACCCTGCACGCACAGGAGGCATGGAAGCGCGGTGCAGAGGAGGTGAGCGTTATATACCGTGCTCACAAAACTGGGTTTGGTATCATTGACAATACCTGAGAGCTGCCAGTCTTGCACCAGCCGGGGGTGGTGAGAAACGTGGTTTATAAATGCCTACAAGCATAAAGATGTGGTACAAACACCAGAAAGGGTTACAAGCCGGAACATGGGGCCTTGCTTCCTCTGCAACATCCTCCTGGCGCATAATTCTGAATGACATGGGTGCGGTTGTGGTGAATCCCGCCTCGCCAGGTCCATTGAAACCTGGAGATTTCTCAATTAAATATGCAAATAACGGTGTGGCATGTGGCACTTATTCCATCTGCTTCTCCCCAGGTGATTGTGGACGACATGGGTGCGGTGATTGTGCACCTGGCGCCCCTCCCCCCCGCCAGGCGGAGCCACCCAGTGCCTTCCTACTGGCTTGGGGCGGGTGGGCTGGAGGATGCCAACCGGCTGATGGCCTCATGGGAGACGCACGTGGACCTGCACCCCGCGCTGTGCCCGCCAAAGACCATCTTTGATTACCTGTATGAGGTAGGTGCTCTGGCAAGCATGCTTAGTGTGTCAGTTGTATAACACCTTTGCATGGTGTCCAGCAACACAGCATTCAGGAGTTTGATGTTCGTATCAGTTAGCGCATTTTTGCCCTCATTCTACTTTTTGCTTTATCTTGCAAGGTCAAAAGTCCTGGTTCACCGCATCCGGCTGCTTTTCATGCTAGTGCTGTGTAGTATTTCGTATAACCTTGCATCGTCCTGAGCCGGTAGTTGACCAGGTAGACCTGGCGCACACTCCGTACCCAGGCCAATTCTACTGGTTAACAGCAATAGATTGATGCATTATTCCTATTCTTTGCCTGTGCTAGGAAACAGCTGCGTGGCGCCGCATGTGCAAGACTGACTGCTAATCTGGCTGTATTGCTGGAATGCATGTAACTAATTAACTAACTAAGTATTCTTTTCCTTGCAGCGGCCCGAGCAGGTCGAGGACCAGTTTGACCTGGCGCACCCCATACCGGAGGCCAGTGCGCACGCCGAGGAGTTCCCCGCGGGCCTAATCTCCCTCAAGATCAACCACATGCACTCACCACCCACCCACGGGCACGCGCAGTCCCCGCTCAAATCCACAGACAGGTGAGCTACGAGCAGGGCTGTACCTCACGACAGGGTGTGCTTGGCTGAGTGGGGACGGTTCACCAGCTCAGCCCCTTGCTTGCACATCATGTGTTATGTAGGGTGAAGGGTTTAGGGTTTATGTTGCCACCCACCCCTCGAGCTTACCCAGCCCCAATCGCACTCCCTGCACGGCTGCGCCAATGACCCCTCTCCCCCCTTGCAATGATGCTTCCAACTCATCAATCTTTGCCTGTCACGCCTTTTGCCTCCCCCTTGGCCCCTGCCTCCCCTCACCCACCCACCCCCCTCCCTCCCATTGCAGCGACGACTCCAGCGCCCGCGCCCGCGCCTCCACCGCCTTCTCATCGCACGCCTTTGCCTTTGACCCCCCCTCCTTCGACCCGCCCTCCACCTCGCGCAACGCGCAGTCGGCGCTGTGGCGCTCGGTGTCCGACCCCGAGATGGGCCTGCAGCCAATCTGCAAGGTCCAGTCCCGGGGGCTGCTGGCGTGGCCCACGGAGGGGTCCCCCGCATCCACCAAGGGGTCGCTGGAGCTGGTGCGTGCAGTGTAAACCCTTAACCCTAAACAGTAGCAAGTGCAACCATAAGCGCATGGGTCACCTGCAACACACACTCACACACACTCAATTCCTGCTAGTCTGTCACCGTCTCTTGGCTGCACTCAAGTTCCGGATCTGTTACAAGAATTGCTTCACACCCCCCCTCACACACCCGGCTCACCACCCCCACCCGCGCAGGATGCCGCCCTCTCCGAGCGCTCCGCCTCCCTCTCCACCGCCACCGCCAGCCTGCAGCGCGTGGAGACCCTGGAGTGCCAGGTCCGCGGGGGCATCCCGCGCTCCGCATCGGTCAGCGTGCTCAACCCCAACAACCCGCCCGACTCGCCCCTCCTCGGCTCCTTTGGGAACCAGCGCCTGTCCCTGGAGGAGGCGGCGACAGATTCCATCGACGGCTCGCCCGCCCCTTTGGGCACGGTGTCAGAGGACTACCCTGTGGCCAAGGCCCCAAAGGGCTCCATCCCGCAGCTGGACAGCTTTTCCCCGCCCACGGTGCTGGCCGCCAGCTCAAAATTTGAGGAGGGGGGCTTTCGGTTCGACTCGGCCCACAGCTACAGCGGGGCCTCCTCCCGAGATAGCAGCGGGAAGTATGGGTCGGACGGGTGCGAGCCCTCGCTCTACCCCGCATGGGACGGCGCCAACACTGCCTCGCACAGCTTGGACATGGCCATCCCCCCCACCGCCAGCGGGGTGCGCATTAGCCTGAAGCTGCTCGACCTGAGCCGCGCGACCAGCAACAGCTTGGACAGAACGGTGGCCGCTCAAATGGTGGCCAACCAGGCGATGGGAGGGAGGGCGAGGTGGGTGTTTAGGTCTTGGGGCGTGGGTTATGGGGCCATGGAGGGTGTGCAGGGGTCGGGGTTTCTGTATTTTGGGCGGTGGCTGTTCTTGAAGCTGTGGAGCTCCCCGAGGGGGCTGTACAGAGGGCAAGGAGTGTGCCGTGCTGTGTTGTGGACTGTGTCTGTGTTGTGGGCTTAGGGCTCCCGTCAGGTTTCCTGCTGTCTGTGGTTGCATACCACATTAACACTGTGCCAGTCCTGACATTGCCGCTTGGTCTGTGCAGGGACTGAACCAGGCACCAAGCGGCTCCCCTGGACAACATTACCAGGCGGGAGCAGAGCGCGCACTAGCTACCCGCAAGCCCCGGCTCCCCTCCCCTTCCAGCATGACTTTGCTATCGATGCTGGGCGCCTGGCGCTCGGGATCCCTCACAGTATCTGCATTGGTAGCAGCCTCAAATTCATATATCCCCTAGGTTGCACGTTGCTGCATTGGCGTTGGCATCAAGTAAGATGGGTGGCTGCCCACCCCTATAGGAGAATGTGTGAGGTGTAGGGTTCGTAGGGTTACTTCAGGTTGGTATGGCACTTTGACGGGCCCTCAAAACCGCTAGAGGGTTCTCTTTGAGCGGACAAAGTCATGTTGAGCAGGGTTCTGATCAGGGCCCTGGGGACACCGTCAGGGCACGAGGTCTTCTGCTGTTGGTTTCCACCTCACTTTCTTTTCACAGGGTATTCCCCTTTGTTTTCCCCTATCCTGATTTGGTTTCACCTCCCTGGCACTGCCAAGGCGTGAGAGCTTTCTGTGTGTAGGACACAGCAGGACGCCTTGTGCAAATAGAGTGTCTAGGATGGAATTTTTGGTGATGATGGGCGGCTTGTCTGTCACAAGCTATGAATACTTTTAAAAAAGAGTTATGCGTTTTGCTCGAGGCTGGGGTGGGCCTGATTGACCTCGCTTCAAGTCCTCGTCAGTAGTCTGCCCATCCGGTTGGTCAGGCTTGCCTTTTTCCTGCTTTTCCAGCTTGGCTCTTGTCCTAGCCAGGAAATCTGTTTTCTCCGTCGCACACTACACCTGCAATTTGCTATACATGCTCTGCTTTGGAGTGGTGCGCTTAGATTGTCGCCTATTTTAGCTTGATGTGTGCCAGCACTGGTTTTGGGCAGGCACTGCGGATTTAAACATACTCCATCTAGTTGCTAGATAGTCAGTTCTCGCTTTTTTAGATGCTCCCAGCTTTTCTGGCGGCATTGGTACTGCTATAGTTTCCGCCGCTGGGCCTTTCTGTACCAGCCTTCACAGCGCACAGGGTATCACCAGCTCCCACAAACTTGTGGACAGGGTTTTAGGGTTTGTGATTGTGCATGCGAACCCTAATCCGGAACCCTGAGCGGGTCGCTTTTCCCTGAGATTACCATAAACATTGGACTAATCGCCACCTGTGCAGCAAGGGGCTCTGGTTGAGAGTGCTTTTCTTGAGGTTACTGGGATTGCACAGCAGCTTCTGTATTTTGTGCAGATGCTTTGGTTAGGCGCTTGGTGCAGGGGACTACACCACAGTCGGTGGCGTGTTTGTTGTTGCATGGCGCATCGTAATGACGGTGCACATTGGGAGATGCCTCAGGCGCATGCAGCAATGCACCGGCAATGCCCGCGCAACAACACGTTGAAAATGCCAGTTTTTACACCTGGCCAGGTTTTAACGCATGCTGGCAAGATGTTTGTATTGGTTTTTTCCAACGTAGGTTCAACCATCAGATGCAGTCCAGCAGGCCTCCCCAGTTTTCCTTTAGTTAACTAATTTAATTTGATGGTGTCCACTAGAAGATGATACTACCTAGTCTTTCAGTGAATAGAAAATCCAGGCTGATAGGCTGTGCTAGTCCCGTTGCGACTATGTCGTGGCATGCATTGCAGCAGCTGCGGCATGCATGGGTCAGACAGGTCCTGGAGCGTGCTGCTTTATTTTGAGCGACGCACGTGCAATAATTGGCTGTAACGTTTCTGTGATGTCATTCAATTTGAAGCAAGTTTTGCTGAGTAAGAAATACACCATTCTGCACTTTCGTGACCACTTGGCCCAGGACTGGCGCGCTGCCAGCTGACAGTGTAGCTAGCTCATCAAGTAGATTTTGAGTTTTGAGTGATGATGCGGGACTGTTATTAGAAATAGTGAACATTTAGGGTATTGATTAGGGTAATAGTACCAAGGTTGAGGATCATA
>JAULBX010027572.1:0-35716 GCA_032358255.1 Heterotrichella gracilis
GCGCTGCATGTGCAAGACTGACTGCTAATCTGGCTATTTTGCTGGAATGCATGTAACTAACTAACTAACTAACTAACTATTTCTCGCAGGATGTACAGATTATGTTCAAACCTCCTCTTAAAATCCATTCAAAAACCAAACTTGATTACATTCTGTGTAACTTCAATCATGTTATCAATCTTGTGCCCCCGCCCACAGACTGCCGCTGAGTCCGAGGCCAATCAGGCCGACATACGTGCACGCCACCTCCAGCAGCAGGCAGCGCAGCAGCAGAAAACCCTAGGGTCCATGCAACAGGAGGCAGCACAGCTGGCACAAGCGCTGCAGGCGGAGCAGGCCAAGGTGGCTGGTGCTGAGGCTGCGCTGGCTGCGCTTGGGTATGACGAGGGGGCGGAGGCGGGGTACCGGAGGGTGGTTGATGAGGAGCAGGTGACTGTGCAGCGGGGGAGGGAGAGGGTGGGGGAGCTGTCGGCGCGCGTGGCAGGTGGGTGGGTGGTGGGGTGGGCTTGGGTGGGGGTTTGGCGATATCGTCCTGTGCCTGTACTGAGCATGGGTGCATGTGGAAATTTGTGCAATTCTTTTGAACAGCATGCAAGTGGTAGGTATCCTCTGGAACATACTTGCGTGTGATCACATGACTCTTAATCCCTACAATCCTCACAGGCCTCAACTTCCAGTTCTCCGACCCTGAGGATGGCTTTGACCGGTCTCCGTGGTTGCCAAGCTGGTGACGCTCAAGGACCCCGCAACAACCACTGCGCTGGAAGTGGTGGCAGGCGGAAAGCTGTACCAGGTGGGAACTGCCACCTAGGAGACACACACCTCTACAAGTGATATTTTATTGTTGTACTTAAATATAAAACAGTGATATCTATTTTGGCAAAAAAAAGCCAAACCAGCAATCAGCCAGGGTCCACACATCTGTGCTTGATGAATTAATAATATGACAACCACATTATGTTGAAATAGTGCACCGTAAAGTGTGTGATGGACACTCCCCTGCTCCTTTGATTGACGCCTTCATTGGCTCTACTCTGCAGTTGCGCCCCTGCAGGTGTAGCGAGCAAACCATGTTTGTGTTTACCCAGGTACTAACAGGTATCTGCGCCGAACCCCCTCCTGTTGCAGATTGTTGTGGACAGCGATGCGACTGCCAAGGCGCTGCTCAGCAAGGGCCAGCTGCAGACCAGGGTGACTATCATACCGCTCAACAAGGTGATGGAGCAGGCGGACTGACAATCCAGTCAAGCTGCTGCCCGTTGGCCACTAGAGGAGTGAACATGGCAATTGCTTCCATGCCAGCAAGGCACCTGCTGTGAATAGCTATATGCGTATTCAAAAGTGGTTAGTAGCATTACTGTTGTAAGATTTTAATATCAGTGGCAAAACTAGTGATGAAATAGTAGTGTCTTGGCGTGTGGTGGGTAGGCAATGGCAGGCAGCAAACACTGTGAATTTAGGAAATGGAACTTCTCTTGCTCCAGTTCTCCACGACCGTTCCCCCCAAACCCTAAAACCTCCTACATGTACTTCTTTGCCCACTTTTCCCCTCCCTTACCCAGGTGAGCGGCAATACCGCCTCCAGCTCTGCTGTGGCTGCTGCTGGGTGCCTGTCTGGTGGTGGCGCCACGCTTGCACTTGAGCTGCTGGGCTTCGACGAGGAGCTGTCCAGCGCCATGAGCTATGTGTTTGGGAACGCTTTTGTGTGCAAGGTGCGGGGAAGGGGTGGTGGATATGGTGGATATATATGGTAAAGGGGAATGTGGCAATGTTTGTGGCTGGCTGGTTCGCATCAGACCTGCTATTATGGGTGGTGAGTTTGCAATGTATGCACTGGGTCTGGCTTGAACCACTTCATGGAGCAGCCTGCCTGTCTTGTCGACCCCAAACTTACATCGGGCCATACCACCCACAGCACGCTGCGGTCAGATACGCACGCAATCAAACCCCGAACTGTGACCACCATGCATGAATTGAGCTGCTAGTTCTCCCCAAACCTAATCCCGCACACGTCCTGAGGACTGAACCCCTCCCTGCGCCTCGACCTTGACTGACGCCACAAGAATTAATTTTGTTTAAAAAGTGCACGGTGCTTAAATCATCATCATCTTCAAGGTATAATTGACATTCGAATGTGAAAAAACGGTTTTTTGCTGCTACCACCTCCGCCTTATTCTTGCTTCTCTTCATCAGCCTTCCATGTCCCAACCCCACACCCACACCCGCCCACACTGACCCCAGGATGCCGGCACCGCCAAGAAGCTTGCCTTCAACCGAGAGGTCAACACGCACCCTGGATGGGGATGACTTTAACCCAGGCGGGACCCTGACGGGCGGGTCGAGGCGCGGGGGCGCCAGCGTCCTGGCTGCGCTGCATGCCATGGAGGAGGCTCAGTTGGAACTGGATGTTCATGTGACTGCGCTGGCGGCGGCGCAAGGGGCGCTGGGGGGCTTGGCGGCGGCTGGCAAGGAGTGCAAGCGGTGAGCGGTCAACCATTATCACGATGGTTGCTTCCTCAAGTGGGGTATACGCCAATTGCAGGACTGTCGTTGGCAGGAAATGCTTGGTATTGCTTCACCATTTGGCCCTGTGGGTATCACGGCCACTTCACCAGGGATTGGCCTGAAATAAGTTTAGCCCCTTTGGAAATAATAAATTACAAATGAGAAATCATGGTCTATTTTGGTTATTCTCTCCCTTGCTGGTCCAGACCCAGGGAGGATGTACCCCTGTGCACCATCTAGTACTTCCCCCCTGTATTTCGAAAATTTCGACAAAAGTGGGCTTTTGGTAATTCTGTTCTAGTAAATTCTGAGCTGATTCCTGCATAGCACCCTTCCTCCACATCTTATCCACTTCATCCCCCTGCCTTCCCACCCACCCCACATGCCCACCCCGCATCTCGTCCACCCTCCCTTCTCTACCTACAGCCTGAGTCAGGAGTTTGAGCTTGCGCGCCATGCTCTAGCCCTTCTTGAGCAGCGTGTGTCAGGCAGCGCAAGCGCACAGCTGGCGGCGGCACTGGCGGACACCCAAGCGGCGCTGGAGTGTGGGCTGGCGGATGTGCAGAGTGCAAGGGGCAGGAAGCAGGAGCTGGTGGAGCTGGCAAAGGTGGGCAGTGCTGTTGGTGTCTGTATGGCATTGTGGCCTCCACCATTGACTCGCCCTCATCCTGTCCGGCTGGTTGGATGGCACGGGGCTGCTGGTGATGCAGACGCGTTGGTGCTCAAATTCTATTTTGCTAGCAACATGTGATGCATGGCTAAGGACTCTCTTGGGCAATCTGGGAATCCCATGAGCAACCTTGGAATCCCGAAGGGATGGATCATATTTCTGCCGGCATGGCTTTTGCTGTTAAAATTGCCATTCAATACTTTTCCTTCGGGTGAAAGAATGCCCGCATATTGGGTAGGCTCAGCGGATTGAGATCTGCTCCCTATACGTCAGGAAGTATATTTATAAATATATTGGCATTTCTACCCAAAAAGCCACCTGCACATCCTAGGCTGTGTGCATATGCCTGCTGGTAGGGAACGGTGCACTGAGGGGAGACATTTTCCCAATTGTCAATGCCGCAGAAGCTGGAGTCTGACATGGTCAACTTTGAGCGGGATCGAGGTGCCCTCATCCGGGGGGCGCAAGCTCGGCTGGAGGCGGCCAGGGGGTCGCTGGAGGGGTCGCGCAGGCGGGTGAGGGAGGCGCAGGCGGCTGTGGCTGGTGCGGGTGCTGAGGCTGAGGCTGCTGCTCAGGAGCGGAGGGGGCTGGTGGAACAATCGGAGGCGGGGGAGAGGGCGGCTGCGGGTGAGTTTGGTGGGGAGGGAGATAAGGGATGCTCTGCCTGCGACATGGGGTGCAGAAGTGGTGGACGAGAAGCATGACGTGTTCTGACATGGGATGACATATGCATAGTTTTAGCTGTGTCTCTGCATGGGGCGTCCCGTGTGGAGCGCCCATCTTACCCCCCCCACACACACAGACTACCCGCATATGCACCCAACCCATCCTGTCCTCAGCTCCCAGGTGGCCTGGGTGAAGGCAGTTCAGACTCCTCAAGGGCCACCCTTCCAACATCACCACGCGCAGTCAACAGCATGCTGCGCCACTCAGGCACATGCACTCACCTGATTCCCTGCTGGAAGGGTACTGACCCTTACACCACTTATCGCAGCCCTCTCCCAAGAGGTGGAGGCGCTCTCAGCGCAGGTGGCGGCTGTGAAGGCTGAGTATGACTGCGCGCGCGCCAGGCTGGATGAGCGGCGTGTGCGTGTGCAGGAGTGCGACAGGGAGATTGCTGGCGCACGCAAGGAGGTTGCTGCGCTGCAGAAGAAGGTCACGGACGCAGCGGTGGAGAAGAGAAAGCTGCAGCACAAGTAGGTGCCATGTCTTCTTCTTCATAGATCAAATCCTGAAAGGAAAAACAAATTACAGAAAATGCGACCACGTTTTGATATTCTTGCCATGTTGGGTTTTAAGGAGAGGGCTCCTTGGCAGGGGGTTGCCCCTTGTTATGCATGTTGAGTAGTGTTGGGTGGGGAATTCTGTTTTGGCACGTTGTCTTCGGAGATGGTCGAGGTGAATGGGATGCAATTGACATAGCTCTTACGTTGGATGACTTCTGAGCTATGACTACAGTGAATGGTGGGGTAGCCCTTGTGTAGGACTTGAAAGGGATTCAAACGGTGAATACGGAGGTGGCTGGGGGGTGAGAGGAGGGTAGCCTTAAAAGATATATGCACGTGGTGCCCTGCATGATATTGGGTGACCCGACATGCAAACCCTATCACTGGCATTGCAGGGTTTTCACCATGCAAAAGGACCTCAAGGAGGCGGAGGACCACTGCTGCAGGCTAGAGAGGGTACGCATTAAAACCCTGCTTTAGGGTCAGACCCTAGGATGTAACCCCTTGAATCTCGTGCACTGCCACCATTGCTTGTCCTCCACGGCGGACCCCACTCAATAATGGTACAAACAGCCATTCACCAGCACCACTCCCAGCTGCTTCCCTTCCCTTCAAGAAAGGCCCTTTATTTAAATCACCCTCAAATCCTGACCTCCCCCATCCTGCCAGTACTGCATTGCACTCATCATTGGGCAAGGAACCAAGAGCCAATGACAGCAAATGATGTCACAAATCCCCATGATGCACACTTGAAACTGCTAGGGGTACTCCTGCACATGCATCCTATCCCCTTCTCCCGGACCCATCCCCCACGTGGTACCCCCCCACCCCTGCAGGAGTTCCCCTGGATTGCCAGCGAGAAGCGGTTCTTCGGTCGGCCCGGCACCAACTACAACCTCCAGGAGTGCGAGGCGGATGCGGCATTCGCTGCTGGCGCAGCTGGAGGAGACGCTGAGCAAGCTCAAGGGGAAGGTCAACAGAAACGTGAGTGTGGGGGGTTGTATAGCGAGTGTTTGGGTTGTAGTGTTCCCTACCATTTCTCCCTCTTTCCATGCCACCACTGACCCACCCACCCAACCCTCCCCCCTCTTCCCCCCCAGGCTGTGGCCATGTTTGACACTGCCCAGGAGGAGTACCGGGCGCTGCAAGAGAAGAAGACCATCATCGCCAACGACAAGCGCAAGATCGAGGCGGTCATCGCTGAGCTGGACGAGAAGAAGAAGGAGGCGCTGCAGCGCACCTGGACCAAGGTCAACGCCGACTTTGGGTCAATCCTCTCCACGCTGCTGCCCGGGGCAAGCGCCAAGCTGGAGCCGCAGGAGGGGCGGACGTTCCTGGAGGGTGCGAGGGAGGGTTCAAGGAGGGTTATTCCGGGTGGAGACGGGCGCATGTGCATTTGACGGGCGGGCGATGGCGCATACACATCTGCCACCCGGCAAACTTTCCATGCATAGCACTCACTTTGAGCTGCAGGATGGGCTGGAGGCCCAGGCGGTGTGCGATGGTTGCACATGCCGAACAACTTGCACTTGCATGCACACAACTGACGGCATCACATGTACACCTCGCGCCCCGTCAAGGGCACATGCAAGTACATGTATCCACTCAATGGCCCAGGTGAACCCACACCCACACAATGACCGCCCTGATTGCTGCTCATATGTCCTCTGCCCCCTCCCCACCCACAGGCTTTGAGGTGAAGGTTGCCTTTGGCGGCGTGTGGAAGCAGTCCCTCACTGAGCTGAGCGGCGGCCAGCGCTCCCTCCTTGCGCTGTCGCTCATCCTGGCCTTGCTCAAGTTCAAGCCAGCGCCAATCTACATCCTGGACGAGGTGGGGGTGGGCTTGTGGGGAGCCGCCCGGGTGTAGGATGAACACAACATGGTTGTACTGCGGAATGATCAATGCTGCCCGCCACAGCACTGAATGATTTCATATGATCACTCGGTTGAAGCATGCAGATACTGATAAGACAAGAAAGTCCATCAATTGTTACAGTACCTGGAGCCTCTCAGTGCCCCTTCACCCCGGGATCAAGGGGGGGGGAGCGCCCTGCCCCACTTGAACCTCCCTGGCCAACCCCTTCCCTCGTGCGCAGGTTGACGCCGCGCTTGACCTGAGCCACACGCAGAACATTGGTCGCATGATCCGCATGCACTTTAAGTACAGCCAGTTCCTGGTGGTGTCGCTCAAGGAGGGCATGTTCAACAATGCAAACGTCATTTTCAGGACAAAGTTTGTGGACGGGGTGTCAACGGTCACGCGGCATGTGAACCACAGGTGCGGGGCTGGTCGTGGTGTGGTGGAGGGGTGTAGTGCATGGTGGTAAGGGCAACTACCCTCGTTTGATGGGGCCCACAATGGCGCCATGGACTGCATTTTTTGCAATGCCAATGTCAACAGTTTGAAATGTGGTGCTAAATAGCAGCCGATGGTAGCAAAACATGTTGGTACTGTGCAGCAATGCGTGCACTAGCCGGTCACATTCACTTGCCCGCTGGTGTGGCCTGCAGTGCCTGGAGGGAGCCAGGGGAGGATGAGAATGCAGGGCGCACAGGGAAGGCGGCGGCGCAGGGCCAGGGCAGGACGCAGGGCTGCGTGAGAACACAAACTCGGTGTGCACGTGAGCACCAGCCACTGAGTCCAACTGTGGCACACCAGAGAGATTTGTGAGAGTTATGTTAGGAAAGGTTAGATTAATTTAGTCTGCGAGTTTGCTAACAATGTGTACACGTGCAGCTGTTACTAGTGGTCATGTAGCCTGAGGTCCAGGATTAGATAATTTATTTTGATGATGTTCCCCCCACCAGTGGAACAAATCGTTGAAGTTATAGAATATTCAATTTACCAAGGCTTCAAGTAACGTGCACACATCACATGCTTGCTTCATCAAACTTTATCAAAGTATTAACTCAAGTGCACGTTGCGGATATAAGTTATCATATAACACGTACTATATTATACGTAACGTGCACTTGAGTGGTGCTTTGGTAGAGTTTGATGAAACATGCATGTGACGTGTGCACGTTACTTGAAGCCTTGGTAAATTGTGTAGATTGCAAGCATGCATGCTGGCCGGCACCATACCGGACGTCATCGCGGTGGCCGTGCCGCATATAAGGCGGCCACTAATTATTATGTATATGTGTGCAGCACGGCGTCGCGCTTCAAATTAATTGTAACAACAGTTGTACTGCAATGATTGTCATTGATGATAATATATGGGCAATGGATGCCATCCGGAGTGCAGTGTAATAAACAACGCATATTGAAACATTAACAATTGTTACAGCAATTGCCAGTGCACAATAAAGAAAGAAAGAAAGAAAGGGGATGCACAAAGGCGTAGTTGAGGGGCCACTGGCTCGCACCAGGGCACAAGAACAGTCACTGAAGGGGCTAACAGTAAGCAATACACTTTGTAATACTGTGTAACACTTGAAGTTCAACTAGTAGTCCCAATCAATAAAAAAAAAATCCACTATAAGTATTTTGCATGAAACACTTCAAGCATTCAAACTTGTTAACAGTGTTTTAATAAACACTGGAGGAAAAATAGCTTGCCTGTTTTAAACTTCAGTAATAAGCTTTGCAATACAGGTAAATTACTTGTAAATATTGGTATGCTAGCATTCAATGCAATGCGTTTTGCCCTCAAGGGTACCACCGGAAGTGTGAAAAATGAGACAGATGCTGGCTTCTTCACTGGCAACGACAGCGCTGTGTGCTTCCTGAGCAGTTAATACACCTAGGCTGGCCATGTTGACATGGCACCATTGGGAGGACCATGCACTGGCATGGCAGTGGCGATGATGGCCTCGAAGGCTGCCGCTTGATGCAGGCACGCTGCTGAACCCACGCTGCATGCCGTCAGGCACAGGCAACGCCATGTAACAAGCAGGATATATCTGCTGGTCACGTGGCTGCACCCCCCGTGATGGCTGCATACTCCTGCTGCCCAGAGTCCAAGCACAGTGCCTCCCTGAGCGCCAGCATGAGGCGCTGCGCAGTGTCCGGGTGCGTGGTGGGTGTGGCCATGAGGTACACCACAGGACCTAGGGGGCGGGCATACACACCCCTGGCTGCCAGCCGCTGCACCACCCCCTGCGCAGCATGGCTGGCGTACCCCTCTCCACCACCGCCCACCTCAACAGCCAGCACTGTGCC
Source organism: Heterotrichella gracilis (assembly GCA_032358255.1). Lineage (NCBI taxonomy): Eukaryota > Xanthophyceae > Tribonematales > Xanthonemataceae > Heterotrichella > Heterotrichella gracilis. Next base: position 8,567 of record JAULBX010027572.1, read on the forward strand.
TGCGCAGGGGAGGGACCTATGTGAGTAACATGTGGAGCAGCACCACGCAGTAGGCACCCAATCTGCACACAAGTGCAAGTTACACGGAAACCGTGTCAAAATAATGTGCCTGTATGCAACTGATTGAGCATTGGTAATGTTTTGCAAACATCCTCCAGGGTCATACATGTCCAAAGTGCACCATTGTAGCGGATGATAACAACCCTGCGGCACGTCCACTAAATTCAGGAAATGCAACGTCACATGAAACGGACCATGTGGACCATATGGCATCGCCAAGTGTCGTCATTATTCTAGTAAAACCCCCACCCCCTTACCTATGACAGTCACCCGTTCCACCCCTGGCAGGCATGACAGCTCAGCGGCCTCCTCCTCAGGCCACATGTCAGACATGTGACCGCAGGGGGTCGCACACGCACGGGTGCAACTGGGAGGGGCAGTAGAAGAGCTAGGGGTAGGGGTGCACAGGTTAGGGTTGATGTGGGGATCTGTGTAGGCTGCTATTGCCGCTGCAGTGGCTGCGCACCCCACTGGGTGGCCGCTGAATGAGTGGCCGTGGAGCAGCGCGTCAAGCTTGGAGGGGCTCCTGGGGTACAGGGGTGTGGGGTGTGGGGTCAGCTGCAGACCGTGGTGAGGAGGAGGGGGAGGTGGGACAGTGCAGTAATGTGTAAGACCGCTGGGTAGATTAAACTGAGCGCGGCCCATGATACCGCCGCAGCTTTGCAGCAGCAGCGTATGGAGTAATCTATTGGGTTTAATTATCCCACACAATGGGACACTTGCATGATAAAACATGGGTGTGCATGCATGCACTGCCGACGAGTTTTACCAGCAAACAGCATTGAAAGCTAGCCTGTTGCTAGCACCCTGGAGGTGGCCTTACTCGAAGTCCTCGAATATCTGGCGTGTGGTGAGCGTTGCTGCCAGTGGTATGACCCCCCCGGTCATCAGTTTGGCGTAGCAGGCAATGTCAGGGGTCAGGCGGGCAAGGGCACCGCCGCTGATTGCACCCAGACGCCAAAAGCCAGTGAACACCTGGAAAGGGGAAGGGTATGTGGAGGGGAAATGTAACATAGCAACAATCTGATCAACATCATAATTGATGTGCAATCTGATTGCCGCCATCGCACATGACAGGCACAGTTGGAGCAGATTGCATCCATTGCGACCTCACTATCCTGACAGCCGCTAATTGCAAACTGACCTCATCTAGTATTACCGCCATGCCCCTGCGTCGCGCCTCATCCACCAGCGCCCGCTGGAAGAGTGGGTCTACCAGCACCATGCCCCCCGCACCCTGCAGCACCGGCTCCATCAGCAGCGCTGCCAGGTGTCGGCCTGAGGAGGTGGCGCTGGACAGGGTGGAGCTGATGGCCGTGGAGTATGCAGAGCCAAGGGGGGAAGAGTCCCTGGAGGTAGATGAGAGGGGAGGTGGTTGGCTAGAGCAGGACACGAATATACAGGATGGTATTGTTCATTCATCAGTTGGGCCTGCGGTGCATTGGACGCCAATTGCTTGCTAGCGCTCTACCATAACTGCCGGTTTTATGATCAGCATCTGCATATCCAGGCAGACCTGACCATATACAAATGCCCAGGCCATAGTTACAGATGGAACATATTGCGCACAATCATCCTTGGCATCACTTGCCAAAGTACTCCCCAGCCATTACTTGTCAAGTTGTCCCCACGCCCTCCAGCCTGTTTACCAAACAAAACAAACCCCTCTGCACACCTGTCTGTGGCAAACACATCAGCTCGACACGAAAAATCTGTGGCACACTGGGCAGTCCCTTCTTGTAGCCAAGTAGGGAGCGATACACGCCAGGTGCCCTGCCGCAGTGCCACTGTGGGTGGGTCCAAGAATAGGCCCCGTCCCTTGTACCTGCGCATGGCAAGGGGGGTGACATCAGCACAGCTATGCTGTGCAACAGGGGAAGGAGCACATGACAGCCAATCGCAATGGGAGGGCAGTACAGATGCCACAGAGATTAACACAGTCCTGGAATTGGTGTTGTAAACATCGCACCTTATGCTGCAACCTGAAGTGTTGCATGCATGCGCACCATATGACATAGCCCTATGCATGCACACCTCATGCGCGGAGGCCGCCCCTGTCGCAGCATTTCAGCACTAGATGCTCGAGCAGATTGCTTTGTGCACACTCTGGATTAACTTTTCAACAGCAGCAGCTGCACTTGAAGTTAAATGGCCATGGATGTGCACCCAGCGAGATCTTCCAACTGCACATGGTACACACGGTGGGTGTATACAACCTCACCATGGCATTTGCTTGGGCCCATTGTATGGCGAGGGAGGGACTGCATCCATTGCGCCCAGAGTGTCCCCGTGATACGCGCCACCTAGCGCCACCACCTCCAGCTGCGGCACTTCTGGCCCCCCCTCCTCCAGCAGGCCCCTCCCCTGCAGGTAGTGCCTGAATGCCATCTTGAGCGACACCTCAATGGCAGTGGAGCTGCGATAAGGGGAGTCGCGTGGAGCATGAGGAGGGAGGGTATGCAGGGTGTGGACAACGCACAAGGCAGGGGCAGGCACTACCAGTGCATCACGCAGACAGGAAAGTGCCCCTTTCTCTCACAACGTGTGAACATTGTGAATGATGCATGGCTAATATAAATGTCGCCATCCCATGCCGTAACCCGTGAACTCACCCATTATCTGACAGGAATACACGCTCTGCCCACCCCCTCCCAACGCTCCCCAGCAGCGCATCAGCTGCATCAAGCGCTGCCCTGTGTGCGTTCTCTGGCAGCATGATGTGGCCGTAGCGCCCTGCCGCATACGCCATGGCCCGGCCTACCTCCATGCCCAAGTCAGCGCCACCACCCTGGAGCAAAAATAGCGGGGGTCAAAACCTGCAAAGGCTAAATGGTCAAATAAGCACCATTAGTGGTCGTTTCCATTTTAAAATGCAAATTTCTTTTTCGGAAATGTGCATTTTTGACATGGAAATATCTACAGCGTGGCTCACATGTTCTGGGACACATCCACCATCTGCAAAAGTAGAATACCAAATTACTTTCTGCAGAAAGTGTATTTGTGAACTCTTAATGCCACCGCTTTCAGACAAACACATTTATTTGCTGTGTATGCCTTCTTAAAATGGTGTGTCTACCAATGAACAGGATGAACTAAAACATGCAGCGTGACTACGGGATCTATGGGCCTTCAGGTAGGTTGGAGATCGTGCCGGTAGGTTTGTAATTCTAGTTCTAATTCTAATTCTAATTGTTAAATTCAATCAGATATTATTAAAATGTAATTTGAATTAGAACAAAACGTTCATTCAGGAACACGCTGCACGTCCATCAATCTTCCCTGCTCCCCTGCCTCACCTGCGTCCACCAGCTGCCACAGGCATCGTACTGCGGCACCAGGGACGGTCCAGCATCTCCCCCTGATCCTTCCACAGCATACTCTTCCAGCACAGCAAACTCCTCCCCGCACCGAGCATCGATCACTGTCACCTCCCCCCTGCCCAGCGCCCCATGCTGCGTGAAGGGCCACCACAGCACCTGCCGAGCATGGTCCGCAGCACTCCGCAGCTGCTTCACACGTGCCACATGCTGCTCCTCCACCCGCTCCAGCAGCGCTGTGCAGGCGGGTGCTGTGTGGTCCAGCCAGGCGGCAAGGGAGGGGTCAATGATGGGCCTGAGGCAGGGAAGATGCGGTTAAACTTGATGGGGATGGTGGGTAGCAGCACGGATTGCGAAGCTTGCTGTAATACATCACAATCTAATTTGTACCAGAATGCTTGCGATAGTCGCCAATGTGTGTGCGTACGCCAGGAGTACATCGGGATAATGCAAGTGTAATGATGTAGCAGTACAGGCATTCATGCACTGCCTCATTGCTTTATCATAGCAAAATAAACATGCTGCCATCACCTACCTGGCTTTGTCATGCCCCTCTTGGCCAGACGGTGGTGGTGGGCAGAGCGGCAGCGCCACCACGCACGTGCCCCGCCCCACGTGCTTCTGCAGCGCCCTGCTGTTCCCCCACCTGCCCTCCTCCTCCAACACCACCAGCGCCAGGGGGTCGTAGCCACGCAGCAGCAGGGAATCGAGTGCAGACAGCGTGGCACCGATGCCGCCCAGCCGCCCATCAGCCACCAGCACACATGGCAGGCGCAGTGGCCGCCATGTGTCAACCTGGGGGGGTGGCTTGGTCGTCAATGCCCCCAACGCCAGATTTTGGATATGCAGATGATGCAGGATGTGCATTAATGTGCAGGCGCCACTTTGATAGCATTCACAGTAGCATGCGATGCTGCATGACAGATGCATGGCAGCATGCCAACAACATACAATCGATAACAAGAGGCGGTTTAAGCCATGCAGATGTTGCACCTGCAGCCTGCCGCTTGCAGCCGGGCTGCACACGCCTCCTGCCGTCTCCACCATGACCACCGCTCCCTGGCCGCCACCTGGCACAGCAGACAGCCACCCACGCATAGCTGCCAGTGTGTCGCGCCGCACCTTGCTGTCACTCACACCGCGCCCTGCACATGACATCCGATGCCTGCTGAAAATCCGATGCCTGCTGAAAATGGCATCGCCAAAGACTGGATGTACGGTTTTTGCAGTGCTTGGCAGGGTTTGCACCATGCAAACAAGCACACATCTTGTGCACTGCCTCACCTTCCCTCTCCACACACAGGTGGGGGCTGGTGGCCTCCCGCCAGGCAAACAGTGTGTGTGCCTGGTTCCACCCTGTCGCACTCCCAGGCAGCTCCTCCCCTACTCCCAACAGCTGGCCTGAATGTGGGCCTGCCCGTTCCTGGCAGTGCCCACCCCCTGTCCCCACCGCCGCTGCCACCAGCCGTGCATCACTGTCCGCCGGGTAGCCAGTCTGCACGGGCTTGAGGTACAGCAGGTGGCGCTGGAGGGCGCATGAGGGGAGGGTGAGGGCAGTAGAGGGAGAGGGCGGGTATTGGGGTACTGGGTGGGGTGGGTGAAGGCAGGGTGAGTGCGTATATGCATGCATACGCAAATGCGTGCTCAGCCCCTACCTGTGCAGCAACCGCCGCCCGTGCCAGCCCAGCGCTGACTAGCGTCTTGCCCACCCCTGTGTTGGCCCCCCATACAGTGAAGGCCGGGGCAGCCAAGGGCACCACATCAGGCAGAGGGGCGATGCTCAGACCCCGACTAGCTATGGGGCGCAGGTGGTGCCACACACGTCGGACTCGGGCCTGCATGTTGCCACACTTACTAGTAACTACGCTGTGGGCAGCCAGGTTTCTGGGAACCCAGCGTCAGCTTGGGCACCATAGTAGCTAGTAGTAGCTAGAAAGCTTCTGGGCCCGGTTGCTGTTGCTCCCAAACGTGCAGGGTCTTCACGAAAACCTGCCAACCATCCGTCACCGTATCACTGGACAGGCAAGGGGAAAACGGGTGTCTGAGTAATCAGTACTTATTCGCCATGTGTACCCATATGAGGTTGTTTAGTGTGTCAGCCTCTAGCTGCACTCTGCTGGCATGCCCATAGCCTCTAAGTCCTCTTAATCAGTATCAACTTGCAATATTGGTATCCAGTGCTGCTGTGTACAGGTGCTTAGCTCCTTGCTTGTCTTCTTGGCTAGCTCAATACTGCGGCAACTGGGGACTCGGCCCCGGGAAGCCTGCGCGCGCCCGGGATACCTGCGCACAGTTCGTTGATGCAGTGCGTTACTTATCAGACAGGGCCCTGTGGTTGGCCACTATTTGCACTTTTTCCCCCGCTACCCCTAGCCCCCGCCGGTGAGGCGTCAAGTAAGCCATGCTCCAGAGCCGTATGGCGCCTCGGGCGGGGCTTGCATGCACCTGCCTCGCCAGCCACTCGCCAGGCACCACCCGCACACACGCTACAGCAATACCACGGCAGCGCAGGTGCGTGTTTGCATGTAGTGGCACTGCGGCTGTACTTTGTTGTGGTGCTTGCTTCTGAACAGCATATGCAACGCATGCACGCACATTTTGGCCTCACATGCATGCATGCAACTGTGCAACCAAGCCCCTGCCGCCTTATGGACAAAACAAAGTTCTGCATATAGTTTACTGTATTTGTTGAATCACGACGTCGTTCACCCCTCCCATGTGGTTGTCACCCAGCACCAGCTCTCCAAGGCACCCCACAGCCACTTATTTCCATTCACCTGCTCGATCAGACCCACCCTCTTAAGAAATATGCGGGTATGTGTTTGCAGTTTCAGGCACCGCCCAGCAACCCATGTAGCTACAGCAGCAGCGGGCGCCATACCAACCCCTCAGCAACTGGCAGATGCCCCACCAGTGGGAAACGGGTCTGCCCAGGTGCGGGTTGAACCAGTGCACTGCGTTGAACTAAATGGATGCGTTGACAAGGCCACATTTATTAAAGGGTTGAAGTGGGTGGGTAGGCCACCGGTTCCAGCTGTGCTTCAGACTCGCTCTGTCCTGCCATGCAGGGGGCTGGTGAATTTGAGCTTGCGTGCCCAATCTGCCACACCACCCGCTTCGCTGTCACCCCTGCACAGGCACGGTAAGTACCAGGTTCCCACAGGAAGGAGTAGAAGAAATATGGGCTTATTGTCACAGGAGCTCGTTTCTTCACTTGAAAGGCTCTGCAATCAACCTTCCCAACTCTGTACTGCCCTCCAGGTTTCCGGGGCCACTGAACTGTCCCCGCTGCGCACGCACCTTCTCTTCCTCCCCCACTTTCCTGGACCTGACGCTCACCTCTGGCGCCCCCCCGCGTGTGTACCAGCAGCCGCTGTGGGGAGGCACGCAGACCTTTCGCAGCCCGCTGGTCAGCTTTGCATATGAGAGGGGTTGGAGGCAAAACTTTGCCTTTGCAGGTAGGGTTGGGGAGTGTTTACGGGAGTGCCGAGGGTGCAGCTACAAAGGCTTCACAATACATGGCAAGCCCGAAATGGCACAAAGAGTACCAAGCGTTTAGCACCCTTCCAGCTCATATGATTGCCAGGCTGTGATTAATCAGTCCCCCCCCGTCGCAGGCTTCCCCGGTGTTCAGCGTGAGACCGAAGAGGCCCTGTCCCGCCTGGCCCCCGCCTACGGCCAGGTGGTGCTGGACATGAGCTGCGGCAGTGGACTGTTTGCACGCCGCTTTGCAAAGTGCGGGCGCTTTTCTGGGGTCATCGCTGCGGATTTTTCAGAGACCATGCTGCAGCAGGCGGGCACATTTTTCAGGTAATTAGGGGGTGGGCTGTTGCACAAAGCGACAGTGGCTACAGGATCAAATGGTCATCATTGGTGGGGGATGTCTGCAATTCTACTGAGGATTGGCCAATCCATGTAAGTGTCTGGTCAACCCTGCCCTTCCACTGTGCAGCGAGGATGCCCAGGCCGCTGCCTGCAACCATCTGCTGCTGCGCGCTGACGTGGGGCGCCTACCCTTTGCCACTGGCTCCCTGATGGGGATACATGCGGGGGCTGCCATTCACTGCTGGCCCGACCCAACGGCAGCGGTGCGTGAACGATATGCTTAGCGGCCTGTGTATATTCACCACCTCCCCACTGCCTACTCACCATGCCGGTCAGTGCACACACCTTGTCATGCCCCTGCGTGCACACATGTAGGCCACACTTTCCTTGTATCAGTGTAGCCATTGCAGAGGGTGTAGCTAGGCACAGCAGTAGTCAGCGACTACTCCATTGCTCCCTGCAGGTTGCTGAGATCAGCCGCGTACTGGCCCCTGGTGGTGTGTTTGTTGCCTCCACCTTCATGTATGTAGTGGCGCCACTGGGGCAGCTGGTGGGTGACCAGCTGATGCGGCCGCTGCAGCAGGTAAGGGAGGGGCAGGGGGGGCAGGAGGGGAACAAGGGCATTGCCAACTATGGATTGGGCATAAAAATTGTCCTGTCAGATTGACGTCAGGTACCTGCTCTGCATCAAACATTATTTATATTGTGCTATGTGCTACGCACTCCGCCTTTGTGCGTCCCCTTTCTTTCTTTCTTCTTCTAATCGCTGGGATTAAGCCGTGGCGGCGCCTGGCTCTCATTATTAAATCCCCAAACATGGCTATCGACCCTCATGTGCGCCACCCGCAGCTTGAGCGCCGCGGCATAGGCAGCACCTATCGTCCCTGGGAGGAGGCGGAACTGCGTGACCTGACCAGTGCCATGGGCTTGGAGGGCTTTGAATGCATACGCAACAACAGGTTCATACTGTTCTCGGTCACTAAACCGGGGGTGGCTTGAGGCACTGCGATGTAGAGGGATGGATATGCAGGGCGCAGGAGGTGTGCTTTAATTTTGCAAGGCTGTGGGCGTGGTGGGGTGGGGTGTACTGGTTGCAGCCAAGTGCTTCTGCAGGGCATGTTTCTTCGAGTCAATATGCTTGGTCTGCAGTGGGCTAGCCACACGTGTGCATGAGCAGCAGGCATCAGCAGCTGCACTAGTTATTTCTGCAAGGATTTTGCCAGGACGCAGGGGAATCAGTATGGGTAAATGCCTTAAGTGTTGGTGAGGCTAGGGGGACTTCACAAAGACAGTTGGAGTCACGCCCTGAGTCGCTAGACAGGGTTTGCGCTGTCAGGGTGCACACCTGCGCAGTGAGATGGTCCTCTGTCATTCCATCTGGCTTTGTCCCATTTTTGCTGTGGATGTCTCTAGAGGAAGCATGCTGGTAACCTGTGCTATTTACAACAATTGGGGATCGTGACCCATTGTGATGGTCAGTAGCAGCTGGTATTAAAACAGTTTTGTTGGCATTTTGTCGGAATTTTCCAGCCCCTTTTAGGAGCGTGCAGAATCTTGTGTATCTGTGTGGGTCAGGTTCATCCTTTTCCACAGATATCAGTATATACAACACCATTATTTTGCAGTGAAATTTGTACAGCGACTGCCTTGGTGTGTCCTCCCTTGGCACCACCGTGCAAATGCGCCAAAAAAGCAGTTATCATGATAGCCCACTTTATGCACTAGCAGTAAATAGGTTTATACGACCGCGGCATACCCAAACAACGCTGGTGACACCATGTGCCCGCCAAGAGTTGCAAGGGCTGCAAGGGCATGTCACCGATTTGGCCACACACCACCACCAGCAATAAGTACCGCAAACCCAGAGTATGGTCAGCATCTGGTACACAGGGTGCACCCAAACACAACTTTGAGAAGGCACGATGTCGGCACAACTGCAGCACATACAAGCGCATACAATCCCAGTGCGTGTGCTCAAGTGCTTGTGCCATGGCTGTCACAGCAGGGCAGCAGAGCTCGCTGTCGTAAGGCGTGTGTGGCAACAAAAGCCACCACCGTCATATGGGTGTGCTGGGTTTGTTACAGTTCTGGTGATCAGTCACAGTCTGGTAATTTCAAAGGCTGTAAGCATTTCCACGCACTGCGTCCGTATACATATGCGCTGCCCTTCCTACGCAAGCTGTACTGCCACCACTGCAACCTGCAAAGGGCAACAAGTTGCAGGTCAGTTGGTGGGTATGCAAAGGTTGTTAAGGACCATAAGCACGTGTACAACTTGCCATAGTTCTGCTGCAAGTAGGTGGAACCAGATGCACCAAGTCCAGCAAAAAAAGACAAGATACAACCCAACATGCAGCTGCCCACCTTTGCATAACTTACCGCGGTCAGCGTTGGCGCCTATGCAGCGTTGGCGTTGGGTCCCTTCTTCTTGCCGAATCCAGCAACTGCGGGCGACAACCAAGACGTGAGTGCAGTTGTTTGTTGCCCACAACATAGAGCAGGGATGCACACCGTTTACTTTACTGCATCATTGCAAAAAGCTTGCAAAATGCCACCGAGGAGGTGCCACCAAAAGGGTTGCAGTGAGAGCAAAGCATTCATCACAGTTCCCAGCTGCATTCCCCCCACCATGCCCTGCAAACTCCGCCCCCCTCTCCCCCCCTCCCCCACCCCCAGTGTGGCCACTACGTACCGACGTTCACAAACCGCCTGTTGTACTTGAGCCTCTTCATGGCCCGCCCCTTGGGCAGCTTCTTCTTGTCCTGCTTGGCAACCTTGGGGGTCTGGCCACGCACCTTACCGGCACGGGCAAGAGAACCGTGCACCTTACCTGCAGGCCAACAGCACAGCTGGTGTCACATATGAACACACATATGCATTTTAGTTGGTTATGGGTCAAGAAGTGGATGGAGCATTCAGGAGACACTCTGTCAACTACAACGCAAGCCATCCATAACGAGTCGTGGGTTTATTACAGAAAAGTGTGAGTGCTGTGCTGTATGAGTGGGCACCATCCTCCAGCCACAGATTGAGCCATGCGTCCCAACCCAAACCTACCCATCCTGTTTGTCGATGGATCCAAGGGTCCTGAATAGGAGACACAACCAGAAAGGGAGAACGATGGTGGGTGTTGGATGCTTTCATGGTGGCGCGGTTCCTTGGCGAAGGCGGCGCAAGTGGCAAGGCCACGGGTGCGGCCAGCGGCGGGTGGACCGCCGCTGGGTTCCCTCCCGCTTCACCTTTCATGCAAATCCTGGGAAACATGTGAATACCTTTCATTATCAAAGGGCGAGGCGCAGTGAATGCACGCTTCAAATCAAACTCGGTGGTCACCCTTCTTTGTCTATGCAACTAGGTGGACGGCTGACGGCTCCACACAGGGTACAGAAGTAAGCTCCCAGCTGGGACATGCCGTAGGATATATATCCCACGAGTCAGAAGTTGGACCCGGTGTACATTCGACACGCAAGCTTGGGTGGGTTTTCTGTTATCCTCGGTGCTGATCTCCAACTGGGGTATTATCCTAGGCCGTGGGCGAGGGTCCGTTGGTTGTCGACCAGGTGGCACCACATGTGATTGCATGCCACACTGTGGCTAGCCAAAATATGGGGGTCTTTCCGATAGGTTCCTCGCTCGTAGTACGCTGCTAATTTCCAGCCCAAATATATATTATCCTTTGGGTCGTGGTATTGTGTGCCTTACACCTAGATCGTTGGGGGCGCCCTGTTAGTTGGTGATTAGGGGGCCAAAATACAGCACAAGCCCTGGTCTCACACCATCACTGCTGTGGCAGACTGCGTTCCTTTGGAAGCCCAGTCGGCGACTTGGTGAGAGGATGAAGTATAAGAAAAGCTTTCTAGCAGCCAAACCCACACAACACGGAAAGGGAGTCAGGGCTGCATTGGCCACCCACCACCAGCACTCAATAGGTTCAAGCTCAGGTGCGAGTTGTCAAGAGTCCTCGTGGTGTGATGTATCGTTTCTCTGCAGGATGTGCTGTTGAAGATTGCTTGGCGGCTTGATCGCATTATGTTCATGCGTCTACCGGTCAATACTGGGATATCAGCAAGGTCATGCGTACTGCTCAACCTGGGCCTGCTGTGTGACACTGCAGATGATGGTGATGGCTGTGCTGCAGCGACGAGACCATCTGGCAGCTTTGAGTCACTGGACACCACCAACGCCTTGCTTCTTCAGATTGAGGCGCTGAAGAGATATGCACGAGATTCACTGCACACCCAGGTCTCCCCCAGCCAGAGCCAGTGCCCGGCTGGAAGAGTGTCTCCAATGCTCAGAGTGCCACCAGCTGGAGAGAATGGCAGTGATGAAGATGCACCCACTTGCTGCTTGTGCTATGATCGACACGGCAGGGAGGGAAGGGGGTGCACCTGCGGTGCGCAGCGCAGGGAGTCTGGAAGGGCCAGCACGCAAAGGGACATGCAGGCTGCAGCACTGGTGGACATGCAGTTGGAAAATGGCAACATGCGGAAAGCGCTCAAGGTGATGGCAGATGCACAGGCCCGCATAATTGGCAGCTCGTGACCGATATCACCACCATCAGCATTGTATTAGCAAACAATAATCACAACTACCTGCTCTTGTTGCAGACCATTTGCAGCAGCTACAAGCAGAAAGATCACGGCATTGCTCAGAGCTACGAGACATGCAATTGTCTGCTACGGCGCATCAAACAGGAGCGTGCCCTGCTGCCACCTGCGCATGCGCACTGTGTGAAGAATGTGTTCAAGAAGGGAGAGGATGTGAGTAGATTAAAAAGGAATGGCATCCTCATCTTCACAAATACCATCAACGTCTGCATCCAGCATAGCTTTTGCTGATACAGCTCAAACTTGGTAAATAGTGTTAGAGAAGTAACCAGCCACTCCGTAGTGTGTTGCCACCTGTGTGTTGATAGCACCTAGCAGTATGCGTATCATTGCACCCGCTCCCCTTCCTGCAGGTGCATGGTTTGGCTAAGCTGAAGTGCGAGGTGCACAACCTGCAAGAATTCCTTGAGAAGTTGCATGTCTCGCTGCATGCACGCGCAGACGAGGTTGATGCAGTGGCAGAGACGCTGGACGCCATGCAAATACTGCTCATGCGATTTCAGGAAGCTGGCCATACAGAGGGCAGGTGTGGGGGGCATGGGCAGCTTGGGGGTGGCTACTGGGATTTCTCGATCACAGCCAACAAAATCCTGCTGCGGATTGCATGCGCAATTTGGCCAACTGTCACCATGTTTTTCTCCGCAATGGTCGAAGGCCAAATAATCTTGAAATTGCATGAATGTCAGGGGTAACCACTGGGTGCAACATTGTACTGCCATGAGTTTGCAACAGTATTGTATTGAGACACGGGTACCATCATGCTTCTTGCAGCAAAATACGCCACCTTGAGCGCCAGGTGGCAACAGCAGATGAGAGGGTTGCGCAGGCCACGGCGCACCTGGAGGAGCGGTACAGCAAGTGAGTGCAGACATTGCTACAGCATGTGCACATTGTACATGTAGACGTCTTGCCAGGGCACCATCACTTCCTTCCACTCTGGATCCACAACCATCGTTCCCCTCGGTGAAATGCAGCATCTGTGGTGCAGTTGACTGCCAAGTTCAGCAACAATTCTCTCACATTGCATTCAGTGTTGACCTTACCTGCAGGCGTGTCCATGAGCTTGAGGAGCAGCTGGAGACGGCGGGGACCAAGTTCTCTCATGCGGCCATGGAGGCGGCGCACACATACAGAGAGTAAGGGAAGCTGCACACCGAATGCATGGATAGGCTGAACGTGCAGTGTGCTTAAATGCATCCTTGCAAGTAAAGATGGCACTGCTTTGGAATGCATGCAGCAGTGTCTTGAGCTGCCTAGCTATGGCCTGCTGTGCTGTGCTGTGTGCTTGTCTTATGCAGCCAGTTGTGCGTGCAGGCGCATCCAGGAGCTTGAGGAGGCGGCAATCATGGCTGATCAGGAACATGAAAGGTGACATTGAGGGAGGGGAAATATACTACCGTGGAGTGTGTTACATTGCAGACAAAGCCAGACTGAACTAAAATTCACTAGGGAAGCATTATTTGTCGGTAAGCTACATCATGGCATCGTGACATTGCAGGCTGCCAGTAGTATGTGGGACGCATATAAGCTAGCAAGAATAGACAGGGCAATGAGTCACATACAAAATGGTATTAACGCATGTGCTGCTGCACGAAGGTCAACTACTGACATCAAGAAGCAGTTGGCAGATGCACGGTGGAAGCTAGGAAGCCAGGATAAGTGAGTGCATACCTGGCAGTCATGCACACTATTGCTATATAGCACAGTGTGCATCCATCATCAGCATTGTGCCTGATACATGGCTGAAAGTGTGACGATACATGAAAGCTGTCACCATGTCATTTCTGCCATTCCAAATATCCAGTGCAACCTACATCATGAGCTGCATCATTTAGACCTGATGTAAGTCTGCAGTGGGATATGTTGTCTCCATGAAATTCAAATACTGGTCTGCCTCTTCACAGGGAGGCACAGCAGCTCCACAAGCAGCTGGACACAGCCAGGAGCAAGCTAGCTGTGGCGCAAAAGGACGGGGAGGTGGCAAGGGAGAACGAGAAGTAAGTCCTTGGCATTTGCATTGCATCCTACCCACAAGCGGTGCATCCTATCCACGAGGAGTGCATATGCACATGGTTGCATTTCCCGTTGTGATTGGCTGCCCACCGTGCTTGCTTGCCTGCATTGCCCCTCCTGCCCCCTGCAGGCGCCTGAGTGAGCTTGAGGACGAGCTGGCTGCAGCGCTGAGCAAGGTGGCAGGGGCAGAGACGCAGGTGGCTGTGGTGAGAGCAGACTACGAGAGGAAGGTGGGTGCACTCATGCATGTGTGCGTCTGTGCAGCACATTTATTCACCTCTTCCCTAAAGATCAGCCGGGTTCATATCATGCATGGAATGATATGCCAACGGTTTGCTGGACAACAAGCAACAAGAGCATATCCATATGCAAATCCATATGGTGGCCGCTCGAGCGGATCCTAATGAATTGATCCTCATGAATTGATCCTGACAACAACCTTGCCTGTACTGAATGTTTTGAATTACCAACCTTGCCGACAGGCCTGAAAAATGACCTACAAGATGTTGATGATCACCATTGCTGTTCCTCAGATTAAGTTGCTTGAGGACGAGGTTAGCCAGAGCGCAACCCGCAGCGCGCTCGCCCTGGCCCAGGCTGGTGAGGAGGCTGGTCGCCACATCCGTCAGCTGGAGGAGACGCTGAAGCTGGAGGAGAATAAGCGGGCATTTGATGCGGACCAGGCAACTAAGGACTGCGACAGGTGTGTGTGTGGGGTAGGGTGGGTGTGTGCTTCGACAGCCGGAAGGCATCTCATCCATGCTGCATGCATGTGCATTGTAACATGTAGTTTGATAAGGTATTGCCCAAATGCAATACCAAATGTGCCCATATGCCCTCATGAAACCGTGTACTTGCAAGTATTTGCAAACTTTACATTGTCGATTGCCTATCCAATCGCAGGCGGTTAAAGACCTTGTCTGACAAGCTAGCCCACACAGAGACCAAGCTTGCAGCGCTGCATGCGGAACACGCCGAGGCACAGAGGCAAACTGCTGTGCTTGAGGATGCCAAGGCAGCAGCGGAGCGCAGCCATGCAGCTGCCACTAGCAAGGCTGCCGAGGAGCGATCAAAGGCTGTGGGGCAGCTTGAGGACCAGCTTACAACCGCACAGTCTGCAGCGCGAGAGGCGGAGCGCAAGGTGAAGATGCTGGAGGAGCAGTATGTGCTGGCGGTGGGGCAGGCCAAACAGGAAGCAGAGCGGTGAGTTGTGATGGGTTTGGATGGGGGGCAGTAGAAGGGGAATCCACCTGCAATTTGTTGCTGCCACAGCCCGCAGCCCAATATTGCTGCGACATGAGCACATAAAGTAAACAAATCACGAGGAGTTTTGATGTGCAGTGACATGTATGCATCCAGAGGGACGCTTGGACACAAGACTATGCTGTCAATGAGTTCCACGCATGCTCTGGAGCACGTATGTAGCTGTACCTGTTATTACTGGCCTCTTCCATCGGGCTATGATTGTGCCTGTGCCTTCCTGCAGCAAAGTGAAGCAGCTTGAGGACCAGTCATCCATGCGCATTGCCGAGAAGGAGAAGGAGCAGGCGCGCACCGTGAAGGCATTGTCTGACCAGCTGGCGCTAGCGGTGAACAAGGCGACCCTGGTGGAGGGGCAGGCAGCGGCGGAGACTACTCGGTGCGAGGCCCTGATGCGCGACATGGAGCGTATGGAGGACGAGCTGCGGGGCTTGCAGGCGTACAAGCAATCGGCATCAATGGAGTCAATGGAGCTGCAAAGACAAATAAAGTAGGTTGACGGGCGGGCATCGGGGCACATGCAATGCAATCACGGTGGCAAAAATGCACAGCCTGTCGCAGTGCACGCACAGTATCGTCTACATACATTTGCCGCAGTTGGGGTATGTGCACTCCAGCGCTGGCTGATCGCATACACAAGACTGGGCATAGCATGAATGAGAAGAAATGGCTGCATCTTTTGTTGACCTACAGCATACCGTGACACTGAATTTGCTGTTGCACAGGGAGCTGAGGTCTGTGCTTGCCCTGAAGGATGAACAGTTGAGTTTGATGCAAAAACAGCTGCTGCTGAGCAATACAGGGGTGGCATCAAGTGCAATGAACTCGCCGCGCATGAGCCATACATCTGGGCTGTAGGCGCCCATCCATCCTGAGGACAAAACTCACTATTGCCTTATAGTTGCTTACCTGCTGTGCATATATATAACAAAGTTTTGAACTGTCGACTGCTGACTTTTACCTTTATTGACATCTGTACTGATTCATTACTGGTTAACAAATGCATTTTATAAAATGTCAGCACTGATCTTAAAATTCAACCCTTTCTTGAATGATTACATGAACGGTTCAGACAGTGCACTTCATGAGTCAACCAAAATGCGATTTGATATTATATTTAGCTTTGTTTTTGTTTGTATGTTTTTTAGAGCTGTTGCTGCGCAATGCAGCCACCGGCATAATGCAGTGCTGGCAGTTGTGCCTTGGTGTGATTCAACGAGTACTCAGCACTCGCATGCAAATAATATTAGTTCGAGTGTCGCTGCGGGTTTTAAATAATACAATTGTGAATTGCAATTGTTAAACTCGGGGCTATGCCGCAATCTTAAGACTATGAATATATAAGGCTTAGGTGCTATGCCTTTGTTACCCACGCCTTATGACATTTTCCAGTCAGTTAGATCGTCGACGTCTGGTTGCTGCCCGGCCTGTACAAACGACTCAGTCAGGCTGACAGTGACTCACTGTGACAGTGTTTTCAACATTGCTGGCTTGTGGCACTGCCACAAGTTGTGGTCACCAAATTGGATGTACAATGTACATGTGCCACCATGTGGGTCCCGCGGGGGTGATTGAACATTCAACTTTGTTTCTTTATTTAAATATTTTTTCCGAGGAATTAAACTGGCAGAATTTCTCAAAAGAGTCTTCCAGAATCTGCACTGCCGGCAATGCATTGGCCAATTTGGCATGCATGGAGTGTGCAAAATATTATAAACAAATCTAAATTGGCGCTACCAGTGTGCCGCATGCAGCATGCAATAACATTGCAATGCATAGCATTAGGTGATTATTGCAAAATAGGTGATTATTGCTATAATCACCTATAATGAATGAATCTGGAGTCACTACGGCAAGAACCGCACAGCAGGTGCCGCAGCCGCGCGTGCACACATGCGCGTACGTGAATTTACATGTACAGCTCATGACGTCATGTGGCCTGAACCTGATTCAACCTCAACCTGTTCCCATATGTCAAGCACCTATAATCATAATGCTGATAGCAAGCCTTGTTACACCGCCGGTAGTATGCTTATGATAGCAAGCCTTGGCTACACTGCAGTCATCGATTGGAAATCATTCCCTGAACGCAACAATTGAGTGATCCATGTAGGCTAGCAATGGTAAAACTGGTGCACGCATACAATGCATGGCATGCCATCAAGAGTTGTCAGAAATGATCAACCCTGCTGGAGCTGTGAACCACTGATGAAAATGTACTGATGAGAATATACTGATGGCTCATGAGGGATGTTGTAAGGACTGAAATACAAAGAATGTGTCCAAAATTAGCGGTCACACCATGGACAGGGGCAACTGCACGGTTGATGCACCTGGGCCCACACACCACCAAGCAGCAATTGTGGGCTGATGGCAACTCCCAAGGATGTGGCAGCTTTTATGGAATGGTATGCTCGCACTAAGCACATGCTACTGGCAATGCCGTCCACATGGAAACCATTTCAATCCACTCAATCTGGCACCTTTTATGACCCCCAAAGGTATTCTCCCCTCATTTGCTCTCCCCTCCCTCCCCCTCCCCCTTGATTTCGTCCCATTTCTTGCCCATGAGCGGGTCCACCTTGCCACCCTGGATCTTGCCCGTGGGCCCCGGCCATTTCTTCACACCCAAGCTGTACCCATAATCGCTCTGCGTCTCAATGCGGCAGGGTCCCAGCGGGCGAGACATGCACAGCAGTGCCATGTTGTCGGCAATTTCATCCTCGTTCAGGGTGAAGCTCAGGTCAGCAACCTACACAGTGGGGATGGCCTGGGTGGGAAAAGGAATGCAGGAGACTAGGCGTGTACCATAATGGGTGCATGGGCCTCAGGTATACACATGCATGACTGGTGTTGCGATCTACAAGCCAGCATGAGGCACGAGCACAAACATATCTGGTACAAGGACTCTTCAATGGCATGGACGTTGACGGCATAGATACAAGTGGCGTTTGCACATGTGAGTGCGCACCGCAACCACTGTGCACTCCATGGGAAGGGTTATGTGTGAACACGAGGCATCCGTTGTACTTACATCGCTTTGGTCCACCTGCCCCTCCACCACCTTGCCCACGCATGCCCCGCATATGCCCGCCCGGCAGGTGAAGGGCAGCTCCAGGCCTGCCTCAATGCCGGCGTCAAGAATGTAACCGCCCTGCATGTGCACCAAACCCCCACAAGGGTTACCAAGGCATGGCGAAAAGAACAACATTGGCAACAGGTGTTAGAAAATGAATGCACTCTAGGGCATGCCATGGGCGGTGCATTTGTGAGCGCCATGGCCATTTGTCTCATCAATATATCTTGATATGGTTTGCCACCCCTATACATGCCATGACCCAACCTGCTGACACTGACACTCAATCGACCATTCTTGCTCAAAACCCCGATCCCACTGTCTTCAGTCCTACTGACAAGCAACATGAGATCTGGTTACGTAGCCTGCTGCACCCAACACCCGCTACCTGTCATCCATCAGCCTCAGCGTCAGGTGCAACGGCATGGAAGGGTCAGGTGCATACCCTGCCTCCACACGCATGCCACTCACCAGTGAACAGGGCACATCGACGCTGACTCCCCCTGCCCCCACCAACGTCACTGTTGTCTCTCCCTTGCCAACCACATCCTGTGAAGGGGGCAGGTTCACCACATCCCTTGCAAAAACATCACTTGCACTCACGCGCACAGCATTGCTCCTGCTGCGGCTGCGCACACCCATGCGGGTTGGAGGCAAGGCTGGTATGGTGGAGGGGCATAGGTGGGTGCTGCTATGCATGGTACCCTGCTGGCTGGTTTCTGGGTAGGAATTGTGTGGTGTAGGACTAAGGCTGCTACTGCTGCCAGTGCAGAGCCACTGTATATGCCCCTTGGTATGCGAAGAGAGGGATATGCAGCACAGCAGCAGAAAGGGGGCTATTGAAAGTACAAAGTGGTGTGGCACCGCCAAGTTGAGAAAGAACGCTGCAATGGTGTAGCCTCGTTTGGCTGGCGAGGAGATCTGGAGTTCACAAGCAAGTCCAGTGCACGTTTGGAAAAGCGGCGTGTAAAGAGACGCTCAGACTAAGCGTTTACGCGGAAGCATTTGTGTCTTGACAACCTCGCACAGTGACCTGCAACACAGATAGGGTCGGCACCTGAGTGTGAACGCCACGTCAGCAACTGGTGGGCTATACCACTACAGATCACGATGCTTTGCTGCTTAAGGGCTAGCCAACACAAAGGTAATAGCCAGCGCATAACGGCGTGCTCACATACCGTCGCGCGTTGTCTGTACTCACGCTTGCCCTGTAAACTTGTGGCGTGTACTGCACCAGGGTTCAAACTGACAGCACAGTTCAAATAACTTCGCTTTGAAGGTGGGCTGACTGCGCCCGAGTGGCCAATTTTCAGTGCATACATCTGGCCCCGCAGTTTTAACATAGGGTTTGCAAGTGGCAATTTTGGAGCACAACCCGCTTGGGCACAGGCAGGGGTAGGGTGTCAGGATCTCAGACACCGTACCAGGATCAGCGCCTCAACGCACTTAGCTCTTGTATGTTGTGCTACGGGGCTGCCATTCCACTATAAAGCAACTTGTCCGGCCTTAGTTCTTGCCAAGACGCTCACGGATACATGCATGCATATACACATGCCTGGTCGTCACTGGTATTTACTTAGCCCTCCATGGCGGGGTGCTCGACGTCGGCCACAGCCAGTTCCTTGCCATATGTACTGTCTGGAAGATCCCAACCTGGCCGCCAGCTGGTTACAGCCTATGCGGGGAAGGTCAGCGCCTGCTGGCAACTGACCACAAAACAGCACCGGCCCCAGCGTTGGCGCAAATTGGTGTGCCCCTCCTGCCTCAGCCTGCCAAGACAGCACAGTTCGGCCACCCGGCGGCCGAACAGAACTACTCGTGCATTGACCAGCGAGCAACCAGTGGAGCCGCAGGTGTAGTAAGGGTACACACATATGGCCGGCACACCAAGCCATGCACACCTGCACCTTGCACAGTTTCTGTTGCCAGGCAGTGGGAGTATTTGCCAAGCCGTGGTGGTACTGTGGTGCAGGCAGCTCAAGGAGAGTTCATCACGCTGCTGGAGACGCAGCAGATAGCGCACACCAGGTGCGCAAGAAGGGATCACATCCATGTTGCAGGGGCTCATTCAGATAATGAACAAGATACTACCAGCCATCGGGTATCTTCTAGGTGTGCACCAGCTGCACTAAGTGTGGCAGCTGTTTGCATGTGTGGCGCCATATATCCGTGCTTACGGATAAGGCTGGCCCCTTACCCCCTTGTTCCATACCGCAGGGGCTTGTCGCTTGATGTGAACAGCTTGGGGCCCTTCTACCGTGTGGTGTGTAGAGACGGTATGTGGGCATTGCTCATGGGCACAAGGATGACATTAGAGTGCATCATGCAAGCATTGTGGAAAAAGTGGGTGGGAGAACAGTACTTGTACTTGTACTTGTTTTGCACGTTGCTCGTACTGTGACTTGAGTGAGGCTTGTGCTACATTTGCGAGTAGGCGTTTGAGCACAATAATATCCATTTTTTGGTGCACACAACATTTTTTGCAGGTGGCAGTGAGGGCCGCATCGTTGGCGTGACCAACGGCTTCATCGCGCCGCTGTTTGGGCTTATGCACTGCGACACTCTGCAGATTTTCACCAATGGGTAAGGGACATGTGCAACTGCCAACATCTAGTGGCGCATCATCGTTGCATTGCTTGACATGAGTGAATGTATCGAGACGGGTAGTGCATGACCTGACTGGTAATTCCTTCCTTGCTATGGCTCAGGTTACGAGGTGATGACGGAGAACGCGTGAAGGGCGGTGGGTTGGGCCTGGGATTGTTGCTGGGGGCGGCAACCTTTGCATATGGCTTGGAAGCTGGGTGCCGCAAGGCGGAAATACTGGCCATCAATGATGACGGTGAGGCATATGAAATGGACCATGTGCATGTCCATTTACACTTGGTCAGGCATGTTTAGGCCGAAATCCCTGAGATTGCTGCTCTGTTGTGACACAACTGAAGGAATTTAATTGCCTCAAAACTTACCACGTGAATTTGAGCATCATGATGTGCATCCGTTTTAATTGTCAGTTGGTTGGTATTGTTGCTGCCGCTTTTACGTACCATGCCTCAACAATGTTTATCCATTTTATGGCAGCGATGCCTTTATCATGTTCAGCTGTGCACATTGTGGCAAGGCATGGTAATGCATCTAATCTCCCTTTCCCCGTTTCCCAGCCCTGTGGCACCGCCGTCTGGTCACCTACTACTCGCGCTTTGGGTTCAAGGCGGTGGCCGAGGTGCAGGGGGGGCTGGGTGATCTAGGCCACATGCTCGTCTGGGGCGGTGTGGGCACGCGCATGGACGCAGATATTCCAGACATGCTGCAGCGCTGGGCGCCCGTCATACGCAAGTACAGGCGCTTGTCAGCAGCTGGAGGGCGAGAGTGAGCATGGAGGGCTGCATGGCAAGGCTGTGTGGCATACACAAGACTTGCCCTGTCTGGTGTGATGGGGATTGTTGCCATGAGATGACGTGGCAGCCTTGTTCCATATGCTAGTTTCCATACTTATTCCATGGACTTCCCCACCTGCTATTACCCATCACCGCTGTAACTGCTTGGAGCACGAAACTCAGTTCAGTGCATTGATCATAATAATACCCAAATATATCACCTGGGACCCTAGCCTGCGTGGCTAAACGAGAACACTGGCATGCCACATGCGCCACGTTTTTGTATACGGTAGAAATGTTTGTAACCACTCATCTATAGATACGAACGTATTGGCGGGGGTAATGTTACAAAAGAAGATCTGTCTGGGTAAGACAGGGGTACAACGCTTGGGTCTGATGGGTGGTAAGCGCACCCAACGAACTGTCGTGTAAAGCGCACAAGGAGAGCATAAGAAGCTACTGGTTGGAAAGGGAAAAACATTGCAGGAAACCTCCTATGCTGAATAGTCATAATACACATCACCTGTAATGTGTTTAGGGTTTAGGATTTGTGTTTAGGGTTTAGGGTTTAGGGTCTGTGCGATAATACACAACATGTTGGCTTTCAAAATTTACCCATGTAATGTTGTCACCTGTATCATGTATCTTTGGGTACCTCAGATATATATAGGCTATACTTGGCAACATGCCATGTAATGCGCCATCCCATGCAATGCGTCATGCCGGAATAATACCAATCTGACTTTGCATCTACAACTGTTGCTTGAATTGGGCGTCAACATGTTGCTTGCTTGCACTTCCTCAAGTCATATGGGGCATGATCCCTGGGTGCTGGAGTTACTTGGCCACATGGCTTCCTGGTGGCATCATACTGACACCTGTTGTGACTCTGCAGCTGATGACAGCAAGCTGCGTATCATACGCAGCTGAGGAGCATGATGCTCCTCAGATTCGCTGCCATCGTCCACATAATGGATGTGGCAGTCGACGCCATTGTGTTGGGCAAGGCCCATAAGGCCACTGACAAGGATGTCCGGGAGTTCATGGAGGCTCCACCTTGCTCCTCCCTAGCAGAGAGGGACATGCTTGGAGATGTGCCCGGCACAGTGTGCGCTGCATGCGCGCTGCCATGGACTTGCTGGAACTGAGCCAGGCAGCCAAGAAGTTGGACGTCCACAACGCAGGCGTGGAAGTCCCTGGCTCCGGCCCAAGCCGAGCCGCAGCTGGACCAAAGGATGTGTTGGAGGAATGCAGGATTGCGTTCTTCAGGTAGGCTGCACCCGGGTTCCACCGCAATGTCTGCAAATAGGCTGTGCAAAATAAGTGGAACCCCACAACACCAAACCAACACGCCGATGCAGCTGTGAAGAACGAAACGATGCAGCACAGGGTCATCTTTGAGCTGGATCCAGGTGGGACAGCCCATCAAAACGTGCATGCATGCATATGCACAAGCATGCATGCATCCCTGCAAAACCGACAGACTATGGTGGGCACCACGGCTCTTTGCGAGCGAGGCCAGATGTTCCTCAAATGAATGCCACAGAATCCTAAATCGTTTGCTGCGCCACACTTTCAGATCGGGTGCGTTTCTTACATCTGACTTGCTAGCCTTATCCGCAACCTACATCTGCCACAAAATCTAGCAGCCAGCTTGCGCATCTTTTGGTGCTCAACGCAAACTTTAAGTACTCTAGACTGGGCTGCACATCTGGGGAGCAGGGCGCCATATCCTGCCCCAGGTGAGCCATCCCGGCATCTGTGCAAGTGCAATATAAAAGTTGGCCCTGTCATCTAATGTAGGAATCACTATTTGACAATCACATGCAGGGAGCCAACCCATGGGGCAGCCTGCAGCCTCACGAGACTGTTGGGGGTGCTTGATAAAGTCACCCCTGTAGCCAAAAAGTCTGTGAATTATCAAGGCCCCACAGTCCCCATAGTTACTACCAAAAAGCAAAATAAGTTTCTGGAAATATCTTCAAAGCAAGTATGAAATGTTCTTGATGTCATGGTATAGTGGACATTAAAAAATGAGGTGGGAGTTCATCTTCAACGTGCTGCAGTCCAATCGTCTCCCATTGTATTCAGAAAGTTCAACATTCAAATTCAAAATCATTCTATGCTACATGATCATTTTGCAAAGCACTAATAATTACATTCTGCAAGTTTCTAAGCTATTGTACAACTGGCCCATGCAAACGTGCACATCATCCAGAATGCACTACATGCAATGACTACTCCTAGTGTGCAGGGGCAATATGAAGAAACAGACCTACATCGGAAACCCCAACCAAAATCGATACAGTGCAACCCTCGCAGCGTTGCACAGACAGTGTCACCACACAACCCAACCAGCATGTCAGTACGAAAAAATGGACATGCTGCAAGTATTGGCCCCATGCGTTAGTTGAGGCACACCAAGCGAAGCTCCCATGGCTGCTAAGCAAAAACAAAAAGAGCAACCCAGCCTGTGCTAAGCACCATGGCACCGCCACTGGCCAGTTGTGTGCTATGTGTATATCCAGGTCCCACTAACCTCTGAAACCTGGACACACACCCACCCTAATTCAAAACCCTAAACCCAAAATCACCTCGAGGCAAGACCCTGCGCATGGCGGGCAGGGCTGGGCGTGGGCGCACCACCCTGCACCTAAGCAGAGTGCCACGCTGCGGGTACCGGCTGCGGCTCACCCCACAGGAGTGCAGCGCCTATGGAGGGGCGCGGATGCGGTTCGCTTGCATGCGCATGCGCCGCACTTTAATCACCTCCACAGTCGCTGCCATCAGCTGGTTGTCGTGCTGCTGGAGCAAAGGGTGGTACGGATCCGCACCATCAGGCCACGGGATGGCCTCATTGAGCCAGCCTGGGTATGTTGAGACACCCGCAGGGCCCGACCAATCGAAGTCAAGCAGTCGCACCTCAACCCCGCCGTCCTCCAACCTGCAGCAGAATGGGTTAGCCAGGGTATTAACAACCATATTTTTGTATACAATGTTTCTTGCAATTTCTTGGGACACGTTTGTTTTTCTTCTGACTTTTGTATTGTAACCATCTTGAAACTGTTAGGCACTCTGCTCAGTACACACCCTGCATGCATTGGCCATCAAGCAGCAGTACCACTCCCACATCCTTGCAGGCCATGCAGCGCATGCCGGCACCACTTGCCGTATCCCACCGCCTCGGGCTAGCTGCAGTTGCCCTGTACCACTAGCAAAGTCAACGGCCATTCACCACATGAACCGCCCTTCAAGTGCAGCATGGCAAAGCAGTTGTACCTTGCCTCCGGGTGTCCCACAACCATCCCGACTGCTATGGATTTTTATGTCGTCATGCTTTAGCGACCCCTTGGCTTAAATAGGTTCGTGCACTTCCTCTACCAGGCAAACAATTTATATATTACATTTATTGTACAATCTGTAATTTAAGATTGCTATCTTTAAAATGTAATAATATAAACAAGCAATTTTCAATCTCATTTGCTAATTTTTTTAAACGATGACGCAGTGACTGCCAACACTGGGCCGTACCTGCGGACCATCAAGTTGTTGGGCCGCGCGTCACCCCACGCCCACCTCTGGTCCTGCAACTCCACGTCATGCACTGCAGCCAGCACCGCGTCAACAGCAGTCAGGGCCTGCTCCACATCCACAGACAAAAGTTTATTAACAAACAAGGTATCAAGTACTTGGGAGAAGAAAGCAGTTGAACCAGTAAATAACTAAAAAACAAATATAGAATAGATAAGCAATAACCACGCAGGCTGTTGTGCGCATTGGTTGAGGACGACCATTCAGCAAAGGCAAGGCCCTTCTGTACCCTAGTGTCCATACCATGTCCACATCCGCATCGTCCTCTGCGTCCAGGATGAAGTCCTGCAGGGTGACCCAGGATGCACCCAGCAGCTCCATCTCAACCATGCACCAACCACCAGGCAGCGTGCGCACAGGCTGCAGGAGCTGAGGCGCCAGGTGGCGCGCAGCCAGCGCCCGATGGAGTTCCTCGCAGTAGGAGGTGGTGTACTTCACGAGGATGGGCGGGGAACCAAAAACCGTACACCGGTACACAAGCTGGCTTGGTGCGGCCATGGGTAGTTTGGGAGGGAACAGGGGCTCTGCATGCAGGTCTCCCAAGCGGGGGTCTGTGGCTGAGAGGCCCGCGGGTAGCACAGCTGCGGCATTATTGGCCTCCAGCAGCAGCAGGGAGTAGTTCAGTGAGGTCACCTCGGCTGGAATGACCGGGCGTGGTTCAGTAACCGCTGGGCTCGCGACCTTTGTTGCGGGGCGGGGGAGTGCCTGGAGCGCTGTGCGGTCACGGCTGCAGGAGTACAAAACTCATATTAGTTCCCCCTTCATGCCATTTTATGGATGACAGGACTACAATGACTTTCAAGGAGTCCATTCATTGTCGGTAGTACAAAAAGGAATGCATAATCGAGTTTAAATGCACGAGTAAAGTAGATGGTTGGATCTTATTTTGATCTTCCTGCATTGAGTACCGTGGGCACAGCTGCAAGTGGCGCCTTTTGCGTGAAAAAGGTTCATGTTCCGTGCTTCCATTCCTGTCAGATTGCGAGTTAGCATTGTTGGACTTGTCCCACCAAGCTAACACTACTCGCAGTGTGGCAAGCTGCCCTGAAGCCGCTTCAAGCGGCGAGTATCCTGCACTGTTGCATGACGCGGCTGCAGGGCAGCTTCTGCCACACCGATACTAGTCGCTTATATTTGTCCAAGTCAAACAATTCTCCAGAAAAC
Organism: Heterotrichella gracilis; assembly: GCA_032358255.1. NCBI lineage: Eukaryota > Xanthophyceae > Tribonematales > Xanthonemataceae > Heterotrichella > Heterotrichella gracilis. Next base: position 34,857 of record JAULBX010027572.1, read on the forward strand.
ATAACATTTTATTTTTAATACACACACAGCTACATACACACACTCCCATGCACGTGATGGTGCTGTTGAGGTCATTCAGGGAATGATGGCTTACCTCAACAGCGGGTATGGCAGGGGCGATGCGCGCCAGTCGAACCAGTCCCCTGTGTGGTTAGCACGCAACAAGCCCAGCATTGCACGCAGCGCCAGCACAGCCCGCGCCAACTGCTCCATAATCTGCTTCTCCCCTTGGAGCACATTCATGAGGTTGAGCGCTGGCATTAGCGGCGCAAAGGCCACCTTGCCCACGTTGGCCAGCGCACCAATCCTGCACAGGCCGTGGTCAGTGGAAACCATCGTGGTAGCAGTGAAACAAGGCATCCTATTTGACACAGTGTATATATCTGGCAGCTCAATGACGGCAATGCGATCAACTAAGCTAGCGAGCAAGTATGGTAAAACAAGTAAGGCACACGTGTACGCATCCTTGCACTTCTAGCAGGAGTAGGTGCACTAATGTTTGGTCTCCAAGTATGACCACTTGAAACCACAATTTCACTGTCCGCCAATATAGATGTGAGCACCTAATCTAAACCAATTCAGACCCTGCATGTTGATGATCGTAACTATTAACAACTAACCTCATGTACGGTCCAAAGACCTCGATCAACAATGCAGGAGCCAGCAAGTCTTCGTAATTGCTTTGCTTCAAATAATTGTAGTAGTAGCAGAGGCTTTCTAGCATAGGATCTGCTCCGCCCTGGGCCACTTCCACTTTGTACTCCACAAGCACCATCAGCCTCGGTTTTTGCTCAACCTATAACATGGAGGCACAATTAAGTAGCAGCAGCTACCGATACAATACATACCTTTTTGGGGGG
>JAULBX010027583.1:0-35707 GCA_032358255.1 Heterotrichella gracilis
GCCTCTTTTCGTTTGTTCTTTTCGTTTTCGTTTTCGTTCGTTTGTGCTTTTCACCATGGCTGACGTTCAACTCACCCCGGGGAGTCGGCAGCGAAACACTGAACAACGCCATAATATCAGGGCGTCCACCGAGGCTCAACGCCTTCAAGAAGGTAACTACCTCAATACCAGCGTCGGGTATGTGTGGGGGAAGGAGGGACTCAACGTTTTCCCCTTCTGCAGCCGGTATTTCCCCTATTCCCAGCCCGATTGCACCCGGGCGTGGGCGTGGGCGTGGGCCTCTGTCTGTCCGTCTGTAATTCGGGCGTGATTTCGCTGTAATTTGGCATTTTTTTTGCTTTGTTTACTTTTTTGTGAGCCGGCCACGTCAGTGCGGTGGTGCAAAAGTTCGAATCTTGGCGGTCAAAAGCACGTTGGAAGGGCGGTTGTGGGCAGTTTTGGGTGGGGAACGGACAGGCGTGAGTGTGTTTTAAGTGTTGGGAGTGTTTGCGAAGCTCGGGTGTTTGAATGGGTACGCATCCGTGGCGTGGATGGGCGGTTTTGGGGGGATGCACGGCGGGGGCTCGGGCGCTGGCGGTTGGATACAAGGACAGCACGGGTTGCAGCTGGCGATAGCAGCGGACGTTTGTAGCTAAAATTACGGCTTGCTTTCACGGGCTATTTCTGGTGCGGAGGGTGCGAGCGGGGGGACGGAAAGCGAGGTACGTTCGTTGGTCGATGCACGGGCGGTTATCGGGTAACAGCTGGTATGCACATGCACGGGCCACCCAGCGGCTTTGGAGTGGGCCGGCGGACAAGGTAAGCAGTGTTTAATATTATCGAGTCGTTGCTGGGTGTGAAAGTGGACGTGGGTGTGCTGTTGTGGTGCATCGCGTACCCATCTGACCATGGTTGACTTTCCTGCCTACGAATGCAAGAGGTGAGTGTGCGGGCTAACGGGCGAGGGTGCAGTCTGTGTGTTCCACGGGCTGTATAGTGGGCAATTCAGTGCGCGAGCGGTTTTGGCAGCGGGTCCGGGCGGGTGTGGGCATGTTTCTGGGCATGCATGCATACCCACCATGGGTTTCCTTTCCCAGTTCGAATGCAACTGGATAGTAGGGCTCTTTTTGATCGGGACAGGCAGCAGGTTTCCGAGGCAGTGCAGCGGGTGAGAACGGGCGTGGGCAGCTGCTGCACTGCATAGGGTAAACGGGCTGGCATAGATGCACAAGTTTTAGGGTTGCTTTAGGGTTTAGGGCTGCACCAACGGGCAGCAATACACGGGCCTTTAGAGAGTTATCAAGCAGGGTATGCACGCAGGTATAAGCAGGGTTCAAGCAGGGTTTGCGGGCGGGTTGTGGGTGTGCAATGGAGGGTGCAGTGGAGGGAATGATGGGTCACCCCACAGTAGGATGCAACATGGGTGTGGGGCCGTTGCCAGCGGGTAAACTGTAGGGTGTTATGTATCGTTTTCAGAGGGTTTTGCAGCAGGTGAGAGCAGGTTCTGCAGCAAGTACGGCCGGGTATAGGCATGCACCTGCAATGCATGCACATCCACCATGCATCCCACCTACCCACCCACCCTACCCTTAGCACCTTGCTACCACCTTTCCTTCCCCACCCCCAGTCACCCACCCGCTGGTGTCCAGCGGGTTTTCCAGTCTAGTACTGTTTGATTAGTGTAAAATATGGACATATATTAGTGGTTGTCAGTCATAACAGCAGCTTGTTTCCATCAGATGTCCAGTGGGAATTTCCAGTTGGATTGGCAGCGGCACGTGGCTTAGAGTATTGCTAGCCATAATAAGCGCAAGGAAGTCTACAGCCTAGTTGAATACTGTCATGAAGCGTGTTGGATGTATGATGACCCATATACCATAGGTTCAATGCGGTATCACACAAGTTTTATACCATGATAGGTGGACAGCTAGTAGTTGGACCACGTGTGCTTGGATTGGTTGCGCAGTCGCTACATGGCTATGCGCATGTTGACTGATGGTTCCATGATGTTGTACGTGCTGACAGCATAGTCAGTGGTGTTTCCTTGCTAGGATTCAAATGTCCACGTTGACTGGCATTTAGTTGTCGAGATACGTGGATACACCAAGTTGTGGGGCCTGAGCTGGATTTCCAGTTAAGCAGCTCAGAGGATTCTGTCTATGGAACATCACAACATCCAGATTACTAAGCGTTGATTGATTGGAACATTGATAGTACGCAAGACGTAATTGTGACTTTGATTAGATCCTTATATATTCAAGACAGTTTGTAGCTGATGATGGTATGTTGATTCAGCTGCACTGTGTACATTAGAACGGTATGGTACATGATGCAAGTTTAGGCTTTTTGGCTGTATGATAGTAAATATTCCTAGAGTGGACTCAGCGTGGCCCTAGGCGCGTCATGGTGTACGCGATGTTAGCGCTCTGTCATGCAGCTTTGGAGTACGGCAGCATCGTGTGTTATCGTTTTGATTTTCAACATTTCAAACGATGTTTTCCCGCATGAGTGATCAAGTTAAATCATGGATGTGATTGTGATATTTGCAGCGCTCGCAGGTGCTCGCTTCTCTCATGAGAGGGGAGGTACTGATGCGGGACTGTTATTAGAAATAGTGAACATTCAGGGTATTGATTAGGGTAACAGTACCAAGGTTGACGATCATAGTAAAATGTAGAAGGGAGTGTTGATTGGCCGATAAAGTGCCTGGTATTTGAAGGCCTTTGCTTGTCTCTTTCTGTAGTGCTTAGTACGCTTACTACTATGTGCTCCCGTGTGGTCTGTAACCTTTGACATGGACAACATGCGGTGATACTACAACCCCTGCCGGTTGGATACGAGTGGTGCCGTATCAAGTTCGATGGAAATGCCCTTTCCGAAAGTTTCTGTCTTTGAAGAGTGATCTCCAACTTCGTGACGATTCTGATTGAATTTCACATTCACAGGGAATCATGGAATTTTACTGCCAGTAAAATGACGGTCAATCAGTGCACTGCAATCGGGGGTTGACCCTGAAGGGAAAGCAAGACGTGGCACCTCACAACTCCTGTCAGAATCAGTGTGTCATGATACATATGTACTTCCTGATGGCTTTGTGTCATGTCATTGAAGTACATTATGTATACATATGAGGATTAATGCAATTGCATTGCCCTGCAGGGTCAATATGAAAAGGACGTTGTTCACCCAGTCTGGAGGTGATTTTCCTTCAATAGTGTCAGCCTACAGCTAGGAGTGTGTTTTGAAACGGATACTGCACAGCCTGGCGTGGTTGTCAAATAGCCACTGGCCTGCAATTCAACTAATTGGCACGTGCAAACTGCGCATTTGAAGCAGAGCAGAGCTGAAGCAGAGCTGCAGTAAAAGTGCAGAAAAGGAAGCGGGGAAAAGAAACTCAGAGCATTGGAGCCCAGTATGATAAATGAACCGTATTATCCCTGTGGATCCCTAGTGACGGCCCCATGAACTGATATGACTGGACTTTTCGTTTCTGCCTGCTAAGCATATAATAGAGGCTTGTCCCATACCAGCACCAACACAGGCTGTCAGTCACATTGGTGCTTGCAGGGCCATACCAGGCCAAAACCCTCTGCGCTAGTGTACAATAAAATGTCAGTGCCACCTAAACTCCCTGGCTGATACAAGAATGATACGCCCCTGTGATACTACTCTGTATTGCTGCTGTACCAGAGCACCCCTGGAAGGAGGCTTGCTAACAGTGTTGTGGCTACCAGCTGGCTCCGTGCTGCTGCTTGACTTGGGGCCAGAGCTATGCCTGCACTACAACTTCCTGGCGCGTGTCTACCGGCTCTGTGACCATGTTTTTGAACACTGTGTACTGCTGAAAGGAGAGCGTGCACTTTGTACTCTGGTACTTGGTCAGCTTCACCGACGCCCTCACCGACTCAAAGTCACTCCCTGTGTACCCAGACTTGCGGATCAGGGCTTCGAGAGTGTACTCCCTGCTCCAGTTTTCATGTGCGGCTACCTCTGGGAGGAACGTGGCTGACCGCCCGCAGCGCTGGATGTGGTCTGTGAACTCGATAATGATGCCGTGTGTCCCCACCTCCCAGTGCTGCCAGTCTGACCCCTGCTCAAAGCTGTGTAGCAGGGACACTGTGCACTGCAGGCTGGGTACCTCTTTCCACTGGACTGGTGCAAACCGCCGGTCCCTCAAGGCGCTGCATGGAAGAAAGGAATTAAATAAGTGTGCACACAACAACCTGCTGCTAAATGCCCCAACCCTTGAGTCCACAACTGGGCATGCTGCACCAAGAAAGTTTTAAAAAGGGACCCACGTACCTAGTCCTTTATTGGCACAAAGGAAACAGTTGTTGAACCTATGCATCTGCATGCATTGTACCTTGTCAGGGCATAGTCTCTCAGGGCCGTGTGTATCCGCTTGGGCTCCAGTGTGCCAATGCACCCTCGTAGCCGCCACTCCCCAGGCCTTCCTTCCTTGTTCCACGTCACGAAGAGCGGGCTGCAAGGGCAACCTTGTTAGCGTGCACACGCTGAGTATGAGAACGCACACATGCAAGCACCGCAGTCACTCACCAGTTAACATCCTCAAACCCGGGTACCCCAGTCTGCTGGCCTTGGTAGTGCCCCACCAGAGCATCAAAGCAGTACATGACGTGCTCAGCTGTCGCCACCACAGAAGAAGAGACTTGAGCATAGGACGTCATTTTGGGGTGCCTACAAAAAGACACTTTGGCAACCACCGGTGGCCTTTTAAACGTCTCCCGGTACGGCACTCCAGTCCTGTTGTTGTTTGAACAGTTTGTGTTGACGAACCCTTGCTCGTTCACGGTAAATGGCACGCGAGTCTACCCAAATGCATGCATATGCCCCACTTGTCCCCGTTTTGCTTGGCTTCCCATCACCCCCCTGCCTGGCAAGGCTTTGAACTGCTTTTTTGGTCAACAGCCAGAATATGTTTTCTGCAAAACCCACCTGCAGCCAGCACTGTGCGCAAGTGAGCTGCTGAGAGGCAAGCTTCGCTCCATAGCTGCATCTGACTGGCACCGGGAGGCTTCGACAACCTGCTGCTCAGAGTTTTTTATATGCATGCATGTAACCATATTGCAAGATGCAACCCAAGCCTCGTTAAAAACGCGGAGACAGTTCGCCTCGCACGAAGAATGTGATACTGTGGCGTGAGTACGGTTGCTTCTGGTGGGCAGAATGGAGAACTACCACGTTGTCGACCTTATAGGGGAGGGCTCCTTTGGGAAGGTAACAGACTCAGCGCTGCCCCAAGGGAACAGCTGTTATCGTTGTGGATAGCGTTGGTCCTTGCCGACCCTGTACGTAGGTAGTTGCACTGAACCTTGTGCCCCCTTGTTGTCACCTAGGTGTACAAAGGTAGGAGGAAATACACTGGACAGGTGGTTGCCATGAAGTTTATCAACAAGCATAACAAAAGCGAGAAGGATGTCAAGAGCCTTCGCCAGGAGATTGAGATCCTGAGCAACCTTCGCCATGAGAACATCATCCAGATGCTGGATACCTTTGAGACCAAGACGGACTTTTGTGTTGTCACTGAGTTTGCTCAAGGTAAGCCAGCTGCTGTCATTCCCTTGCATAGGTCCTAGCCCTGCACCCTTGCACTCCTTCCACTGCAACACCTGGCACTCTATGTTCAGGAGAGCTATTTGAAATCCTTGAGGATGACCAGAGGCTGCCTGAGGAGGTGGTTCAATACATTGCAAAGCAGCTGGTCAGAGCACTGCACTACCTGCACTCCAACCGCATCATTCACAGGGACATGAAGCCTCAGAACATCCTCATTGGAGCCAATGGGACTGTCAAGCTGTGTGACTTTGGCTTTGCACGCGCAATGAGCACCAGCACCATGGTGTTGACCTCGATCAAAGGCACGCCACTGTACATGGCACCAGAACTCGTCCAGGAGAAGCCCTACAACCACACGGTACGTGGATCGGGGAACAGAGTGACGTGGAATGCTGCACTGCTGCCATGGCTTCCCAGCCTAACACGAGGAGGACCATTGACTTTTAAAATCCTCCTGCCAACACTAGGATTCCCACTGGCATGGGGCATCCTTGCCAAGGGTATATCGCAGCTGTCCTATGATCGTCCTAGTGCTCCATGCGCCTCTTCCCATGCACTATTGCCCTCCACCCATGCAGGTTGACCTGTGGTCCCTGGGAGTGATCCTGTACGAGCTGTACAAGGGCCAGCCGCCCTTCTACACCAGCTCCATCTACACACTCATCAACCACATAGTCAACAACAACGTAACGCTGCCGGAGGACATCTCGCCACACTTCAGGTCGTTCCTCAAGGTGCGCAAGAAAGCTGCTGCTGCACCTGGGCCAGCAGCGCTATCACCCTATCCACCGTCGGCAGTGAAGTGATTTGGGAAATTGGAATGGCACGCATATGTAACTATAATTCATCACGTCCTCCATTATGACAGAGCAATGGCATAATTTATGCACATGCATGTGCTGTGGGTTGAAGCATTCGGTTTTGGTGCAGGGATTGCTGAACAAGCAGCCACGGGACCGTCTGGGCTGGCCGCAGCTGCTGGACCATCCTTTTGTCAGGGAGAGCGACGAGGAGCGGGTCACAAGGTGGGGCTGTGGCAGTGGGTGGAGAGGGAATTCCCGCAACTTGCTTTGCTGTGCGCGCGTGAGGAGCGAGGGTGCAATGGGTCCAGCACACCGCACTTAGAGTTATGTAGATTGCTTGTAGTTTGTTAGCATATTCCTGAAATTTAGGATTAAACTGTACTGCATGTTTATCATACATTTGTACCACCTTGTGCAGGGAGGAGGCCTTGGCAAATGCTGCCGCAGTTGCCGGCCAGAGCAGGGCCTGGAAGGGGGAGGTGGATGTGGTGCCAGGTGGGGAGACGCCTATCGCCATCATTGGGTTTTTATTTGCACCAACGCATAAGGCTGTGTCCACAACCATGATGTCGCTGCCGGCGTGAGATTACAGCACCGTGCGCGCCTCAAGTGCCATGGAGTCCCAATGGCATGTTCCTTCACAGGTGCTGCTCTGGCGTCAGCATCCAAGTGCGCCACCCCCAATGGCAAAGCCCGCCCGCCCCAGCAGTCCCAGGCCACGCCTGCACACCCAACGCACCAGGCGCGCATGCAGCGGGGTGCGGCGCAGGGAACCTCGCGGATGGCGGCGCAAGGGGAGGAGCGGCGACAGGAGGCTACGGGGAGGAAGAGCGGCAACCAGGAGAATGTTGCACCACCACTGGGCAAGCGGGGAGGGTCGGTGGGGGGATCATCAGACCGCCCTGCAATGCAGGTGTGTTTGCTGTAGTGCACGTGCGTATGGGCCAGCAAGGCGCATTTCTGGACTTCATGCATATTTTACAGCACAGATTTCCCCACATATGCAGCAGACGAATACATTATGTTGCCCAACAATCTTCAGTGTTCATGCATTAATATTGTTACTGACGCGGCCGTAATATCCTGTAGGGACCATCTGGCTCCCGCGGCGGCCCCCCCTGCCCCCCTGTCCAGCCTCCCGGCGCTCCCAGTGCCAACCCCATGCGCACTAGTGGCAAGCAGGGCGTGATGACGTCACAGGGGCAGGACGACATGTCACCGCTCATGCGGGCACTGCGCCAGGTGGATGATACAGTGACAGACCAGGACACAGCGGCTCAGGTAAACTAGGGATGCTGGGCTGCCCGCATCAAGGGGTGGGTGAAGGGGTGGCTTACCCACGTCATGAAGCTCCGCAGCCATAGCGCAACATTGCTAGCGTCACCTGGGTATGCCCAGTGCATTGACAAGTTTAGGTATTTGAAAACATTAGTGAGGGTGATGCATAAAGGGGACTCCATTGCAGTGTGTATCCATGCAGTGTGCGACCACCTCAGTGGTACCAACCCACCCCCAGTGATTGGGGCAAGTGTCCCAGCCTCGGTCCCTTGCTGAGCACCACCCCTCCGGGGCCCCATCACCCACAGGCCCTACGAGACCCCTCTACACGGTCCTTGCTCACCACCTCCCTGGCTAGTTTGCGGGGGTCAGGAGGGGTGCACAGCCAGGCAGCAGGGCTCACAGCCGAGGCACAGGTAGCTGTGCAGCTAGCCTGCAAACTGCTGCGGCTGGCGCCAGGCGCTGATGCCGGGCAGGTGGCGGGGGCGTTGGTGGTGGCTGTGGGTGCTGCTGTGGAGGTGGATGCGGAGGTGGGAGCGGGGATGGTGGAGTGGCTGCGGCAAGCTGAGCTGGCAGCAGCAGGTGGGTGATGTAGGTGTGGGTGTGGGCCCATCTTTATGCTTCGCTGCACATGGCAAATCGACAAACGCTGTTGGCACATCACAAACTCCCCTGATCAACTGCGCCTGTAGCCATGCTGGCATGGTTCTTTGAGGTGTAAAAAGGACTCACACCAGGCGTGTTGCTCCTCCTCCCAGGTGACGCCACCTGCCCATTCACCCCCTTCGATGGCAGCCTGCAGCTCTACATGCGCATCATCACACGCACGCCACCGGCAGTCACGTGGCCAGCGGTGGCCTCTGCATGCCACGCCACCAGCCTCACCCTCTCCCGAGCGCTGTCGGCACTGTTTGTTCCCGGCGTGGCCCCCGCACACTGCAGCAGTGCACTCGCGGTGCTTCAGCATGCGGTGGATGAGCGGCTGGCGGGGCACCTGTGCATGTGTGTGGAGCATGCGCAGGGGTACATCACCTCGCAAGGTGAGGAGGGTACCGTTTTGGCGTATGCACACATGAATCCTGTGTTGAGGCAGGACTCTCAATTCTTGTCATGAGGTGCATGCGGATTGGTTTGGCTGCCCTTAGTAGGGAGCAGGGGATTATTACTACTAGACACAAGGACAATTATTGATGCAAAATTTGAATTACTGTCATTGTTGTCATAGACTGCTGCGTGCGCTTCAAGGCGTGCCCCTACCGTTCCCTTGTGTGGACTTACCTCCTCTCCCACCTACAGGCGCCCCAGTAGCGCGTGCCGCTGCCCTCCGCACACTGGCTGCAATGGTGTGGATGGCGCCTTCCCCTTCACCCTCACCAGGGTACTTCCCCCTGGCGGCTGCATGCAGCGGCGGAGGGGTGCAAGGCGGGCTGGACACGGAAGCACTGGGGATGTTTGAGCGGGTATGGGCTTGTGCATAACTATACAATTACCGGTTAACTAATTTGTGCTGTGTAATCTGAAAGTGTCTACGACATGCAGCTCCGTGGCAATATCCTGGCAGCTATGTTCAATTATTGCAAGCATGACGTTGCTTGAACTAATTACTTGAACTTATGTATCTAAGCTAATTAAGTTAATTAACTTGCTTACCATATTGGCGCAAAAGCAGCAATGCAGCATCTGCTGTGGTGGCGCAAGCGAGGGGCTGCTAGGACATTGCGTGTACCTCAAACCTCATTTTCCTGCTGCCCTGCAGTTACGCGACTCCCTTGCAGCCGCCCTCATCAAGCACCCCACCACCCTGGCTGTGCTCCAGTCCTGCCTGGTCCAATGGGGCGACACGCTCGCGTGCCAGCAGGCAATGAGCGTACTGATGGTTGCGGCCAGGACTTTGCCCCAGCTGGCATCAGCAGCGGCAGGACAGCATATACCACAGGTGGGGAGATTAACCTAAAACCCTGAAAGAGACCATTCCAATTACTTGTATTACCCCACTAACACACCAGCCATCCTCACCCACCGCCTGGATGTGAGAATTTTAGAAGAATGGCAGGCACGACAACAGTAAACCATAATGGAGGACTTAACTATACCACATTAGATGTATTAAAGTCTCCGGGTACTGTCAGTGACCCGGTGATATGAGTCTGTATACTTTACACGTTCAAATGATGTAGATAATTATTATAAAACCCTACATTTATCTTGGTTTGCACATTAAATTACCTGGTAGGGTTTGTTCAAATGGTGGAGCCCATTTGCAAATGCCTTTGCATGATTGGCACTGACATGTGCCCCCTTGCATCGCAGGCCCTCCTACGCTTCATTGACGGTGTGCACGCCCCCCTTGCCCTGCTGTGCCTATCCGCACTGGCCCAAGGGTGCGCCGCAGGCAGCGAGGGTGTGGCCGCGGCCGCGCTGCACCACCTGCTGTCACTGGCCATGCCCTACGAGGAGCTGCTGAAAAAGCTGGCGGGGGTGGTGCAGGTGTGTGGGGGGGTAGGGGTGGGGAGGTGCCGGATGCAGATCATTGCATTTGCATCACCTTTGGGTAATGAATCAAAACTGATCACTGCCATATGTAACCAAGGTGCATTCTGTACAGAGTCTGATAAAATTTGTGCATGCGGCTTTCATACCTGAGGTGACTGCAGAGTGATGCATGCGGCCCAGAGTCTGATGAGACAAACCTGGGCATGCAGAGTCCCCTGTGACGCAGGACATGGGTAATCTGCTATACATGTCCTTCAAGCTAACTCATTGGGCCGATGTGCATGCAACCAATGTGGCCACCTTGCAGGCCCCATGCGCGGACCCTCGCCCCGCCTCTGCCGCCGCCTACCTGCTGGCCACACTCATCAAGCCACAGCTGGCGCCCTCAGCGGGCCGGCCGCACATCCCGCCTGATTCCGCCGCCCTCCCCTCTGAAGTCTACTCTGAGGCCACCATTGCGGGCCTGGTGCGCGTGCTGCTGTTCAGCGGCGCAGCAGCCCCTCCGTTGTTCCAGGGCGTGGAAGGGGGGGTGACCTGTGTGGGGCTGGTGGATGGGCCGCTGGCGCTGGCTGCGAGGCTCATGTTCTGCGGGCACCACATAGCAACTGTGGTGGCCAGGGCAGGTGAGCTAGGGGGCCCAGATGTGGCGCCATGGTGCTGTTGACCCTGATTACCATCCGGTTGGAATGCTGGGCATCCACCACTTTGCATGCGTGGTTTCCTGACTCCATTTTCCTCCCCTGCCACCCAGGCCCCGGCGATGCAGTCCTGGGCCTCCTCGCCGACGTCACTTCCCCCGCCCCGCTCCCCGCCCTGCGTGACATCTCCCCCCTGGGCCTGCTGTCGCTCATCGAGGTCACGCAGCAGCTGGCGGTGGCACACCCGCCACATGGCAGGGCCCGGCATCCGCCACATGGCGCTGCGCAGCTGGTGCTGCGGCCAGGGGTGATGCCGGCGGTGGTGCGCCTCCTGGGGGCAGAGCATCTAGACCGGGTGCAGGCGTGGCCGGAGTGGGCGGCGGGCGGTGGGCAGCAGGTGCGGACTTGATACACCGGCAGGGGCCATGATGCTGTAGCTGCATACACTGATGGTGCCCGCAATTGCCAAGGTTGGCCAGATGATGCGTAGTCCAGCACGAGACACATCTTGATCTTGATCGATCGTGACCAAACCTCTAAAATGCAAAAGTGCCACATGCCATTCACTGCGGATGACAGGACAGTGCGTTGCTTGTTGGCTAACCTGTGCCGCTGCCTGTGCAGGGCGCCAATCGCGCCATCCTGGGCTTCACCACCCTCCTGCTGGCAGCCCTCTCCTCCCCTGCTGAGGCTGGTCCTGCACAGCGTGAGGCGCAGGCGGCCATGCTGCGCGAGGGGCTGGTGCCCGTCCTAATACCCTTGCTGGCGCGCAGCCCACTGAAATGGGCGGCGGCACCGGCCGACCTGCTGGCGCGACTGGTCATGGGGGCGCCCGCGGCGGCCGGGCAGTGCATTGCGGCTGGGGCGCTGCAACCAGCGCTGGTGCAGAGGTACATGCGCCACCCCCAGATACTTTGCACCACGTACTCCACGCGGGATCAAGGCCTCATTCATTGCAATGCCCACCTACACCACTCCATGTGCCCACCTGTCCCACACACACAGTGCCATGCGGTTCCATGCCATTGCAACCACCTGCTGCGGCATCCACCCGGCGTGACCCTCCTTTCCCCGCAGGCTGCTGGCACCCTCCAACCCCCTCCAGCTGCTCATCCACACCATGCTCACCATCAGCCAGCTGGCGCGGCTGTCACGGGACCACTACGAGCCACTGGCTGCCTCAGGACTGGCACCCCACCTGCGGCCGCTGCTGTCGCACCGGGAGCCCTCCGTGCGCTCCCGCGCATGCAACCTCATCGGCAACCTGTGCCGCCACTGTGATGCCTTCTACCCTCAGCTGCAGCACCACGACCTGGTGGCGCCGCTCATTGACAGGTGCTCGGACACAGACCGGTCAACGCGCAAGTTTGCATGCTTCGCCATCGGCAACGCAGGTGCGTTGTGGAGGGGGAGGGAGAGGGTGTTATAGGCAGGGTTGCTGGTGGTGCATGTGTTTGTGGACTGTTTTTGTTGAGTGATTTGTCCTGTTGGTTGATGGGCCGTTGCTGACATTGCCTCCAGTGCATGAGCCAGAATTAGGCAAAATTCGCGGTAATTGCCAACGTTATGGACATGCATGATGAACCCTGTCTCCATTTCACCGTTTTATCGAGCCATGGTTTGTAAAAATGCGACAAGGCTTGCATATGAAGTACATCGCCCTACAGCAATCGCCTGCGGTTGCCACCCTGGGCTGCTGCATTGCATGCTGTGTGCTGCTGCGAGCACTGACTCACATCAACCTTACCCCCTTTCCGTTACTTGGCAGGCTTCCACAGCCCCTTGCTGTATCCATCCCTGCGCGACGCAATCCCCCCCCTGGTGGCACTGCTGCGCGACCCAGAGGACAAGACACGCGCCAACGCCGCGGGGGCGCTGGGCAACCTGCTGCGCAACTCGGGGGAGCTGGCGCACGACCTGGTGCAGGCCGAGGCGGTCACAGGTAAGAAGGGGGGCAGTGGATGGGGGGAGCAAGCACAGCTGGGCAGAGGGACGGTGTGCAATGTCTCTGAGAAGTGTGTTGGATGTGCTCGGCATCCAAATCGGCAGAATGTCCACTTACGAATGCTCCTGAAATCCGCTCGCGTCATCATACACTTTGTAGTGTTTCCTTGGCTGCTGGATGCAATCACCCAGTCCCCATTCCTCCTTGACTCCCCGCTCCCTGACCCCAATCTCCTCCACGCCCCCCAACCCCTCCACCCACTCCCCCCCAGGCCTGCTGGAAGCGGTGATCTCAGCTGAGCATGGGCCCCCTGCCCCGCCCGGTGATAATGGCTGCCCGCTCAAGGTTGCCCTGTTCTCGCTGGGCAACATGTGCACACACAGGGAGTGTGCGCAGGCGTTGGTGGCGGCGCGGGTGGGGGACATGGTGCGGCGCCTGGCGACACACCCCGACCCAGTGGTCGTAAAGTACATCCAGCGGATACAGGTGGGGTGTGCAGGGGAACTACTCATCTCCTGCAGTGTGAAGTTGCCGTGCAGGGCGGCTGTCATCATGTAGCAGATGGGTGGTGATGGTGATGGTGATGGTGGTGGTGGTGGTGCCCCTGTTGCCCTGGGTGCTGGCTGAGGTGGTTGCAATGTGCGGCTGCGGCATGCTTAGGTGTCGTCCAGTGAGCTTTGTCGGCACCTGTGTCTGACGTGTGCTGTTTCCTCCCCCTGCAGGTCAAGCTCAGCAAGACACTGCACCCTCAGCAATAGCATTGGAGGGGCGGCCCAGGCCAGTGTGGGCAGGCACGTGTGCTGCTGGGCAGAGCTCGAGCACCGCCCGTTATGAGGGGTGGGGAAGGGGGGAGGGGTGCTGTTGTAACACCAGAGAAAGGTCTGCAATTTGCCGATTTGGAGTCCAAATTTGATTGCTTGAAACCCAGCCAGGGTGGGGTCCTGACAGTGGCATTGGCAACAAATCACTCAACTGTTTCTTTTGGGCGTCTACATATTGCCATGTACTTTACCAAAACGAGGACGACCCCTCTCACAGATTCAAACCAGTGGCCATCGAATTTTGGCAAAATGCGTTGTCTTTCGACACCTTGTAGGGGTGTCACAGGTCGCACTAGTTGCAGTGCGAGGCATTTAGGCTTCGTTGAAGGAGACTCCCTGTGTTTGGTGGGTTGCGTCGTACCATTACTGTGGCTGTCATCATACGCAGCAAACGTGTACTTGGTTATGTGGCCAGTGTGGGCAGTACTGTTGAAGTGAGAGTGGGTAGGTTGTAGGGATGCATGTAGAGGTTCATAATGGCTGGTGCTGCTGCTGAGGTCGGTGAAGTAAGGTAGCAGTCAGGGAGTGTCTGTTAGACTAAGGGGTGCAAGTGGGTAAGGTATGTCTAAGAGCAGAGTTAGTGTAAACGGTTGGGCACAAGACTTTGGTTTGCTCCCCCCTTGCCCAATCACTGCAAGCCTGGGAGGCGGGGAGGAAGGGGGAGGTGTATGTGAGGCCAGCACAAAGTTTTTGGAGGACGGTTTGGGGGTAGGGTTGCGCACAGGGTTTATGGCTTAAGGGAACTCTGTTGGTACTGGTGTCGTGGAGGAGGTACCGGTATGTGAGCTCAACGCATGGTTTAGGATTGTGAGCTTAACCCATGGTTTGGGTTGGGGTTGAGCACAGGCTTTCGTATGGCGCTTGCGCTGTGCACCACGACATGCAAGGGTAGCGTACGTGACGTCCACCATGGGGACCTGGGCACGATTGTAGTGTGTGCGGTTAGGGTTGAGCAGTTTTGAGCTGGCTCTCACTGGGTGCAGCACAAGGTGTGTGTGTGTGGTACTTTGGTGGGTTAAGTGGGTTGGTGTTGTAGGTTGTAGGGGTCAAAAAGGTGGAGGGGAGAAGCCTTTATAACCCTTAGGGTGTGGTTGAGGGATGAGGCCCAGAGTGCCGGCCGAGGGTTCAGTTGACACCCACGGCGAGGGTGTATGTGGGTTATTGGTTCAGAGTTGATGTGTGCGTGGGCAGCTTGGTGGCTGAAACTTGTTGCACGCTCGTTGCACACACCAGTGTCATATTAAGCTACAGTTTTACGTTCCTCGTTTGCCAACTCTAGTTGGCAACAGAGCCTCGGGTATATGCGAGGTGCCTTTGTAGATTGTGGGGGCACTCCGGCCAAGAAGATGCAGTTAGTACTTGATCAGTTCATTTACTGGAAAGTCTTCGTCGTGCCACTTGTTTAAAACGCCAAGGTTTGCTTTGCACAGGTATTGGTAACCCACCTTCGTTCGTTCAGCCCATGCAATGCATGCATGCATCACGCGGCGTAATCTGCAATGGGTTACGATGGGCTGAACCGTAGTCTACAATGGTGCGGACAGTTATCGCAAACAGTCAGGAAAGTGCAATACAGCTCCAGGCGTTGTTCGTTATGTACAAGCGTTGATTTTTGGTGTTGGGACGTCCGTAGGGATCAGGGATCGGAGAATCACAGGATTTTGAAATATAGTGTCAAAACGCGATCACAGTCTCCCCGGCCTTTGGCCGGGCTGGTACCTAGGAAAGCGTGGCGGGAACGCAGCACAGGCTGCCACGTCGGACTGTAGATGAACGACACGTCGGACTCTGGATGAACGACACGTCGGATTTCGTACAGCTGCCAGGAAACTGTGGCCACGTGAAACTGCGTGCTCCCCTGCCGAAAGGCGGGGAGGTTGATGCCACGTCGGACTGTGTATGAACGACACGTTGAACTATGAATGAACGACACGTCGGTTTTGTTACAGCTGCCATGTAACCCAAAGTAAAGTCAAGGTGTGCGGTGTCAAGGGGTGCTTGTTGCAAGCACCCGTCACAGCACACTTTTTGCAGTCTCTTCCTCACTGCAGTCACGCCACACCTTTCAACGCCTGTCTCCTGAAACCTTCCCCTTCGAAACCACCGTTTCACCCTGCATCCCCGCACCCTATCCCTGGGGACCTGGGATCCAAAGGCCGGGGACGCGACGCCAGGAGCCCTGCGTGTAAACAAGAGGGGGTAATGACTTTGCCGAGACAATGATATTGAGGACAGTTGCGAGTAGGACTATGCCAGGTTGTTGACCGCACGCATGCATGCATAAGAGTCCACTGCAATTAGCTCATGCGGGGCTGCTTGCCCTTTTAGTGGGACAGCTATGTGCTTCTTTTGCAATGCCACTTGCTTTAGTCGTAGGGTCTAGAACCACGCCTGGTCCACATCGCTTCGGCATGTGGGCATGTGCCGTGCAGGAGATATAAGTTCGTTCAGAGTTGAACGTTGCCCTTCTCCGTTATTATCAACTAAGTGGCGACGGGTGTAACACATTACCAAAACCTGGTGCCGGTAACGTCATAAGGATGGCACCGGCTTCAAGGGTAGCAGTACGAGGACTTCTTGGACGGACCACTGCCCCATATGCCCTAGGCTAGCTAGCCGTGTGCACACGCACCCCCACACGGACACAGAGCGCCACTGGCGAGACGGGCGAGACCCAATGGACCAGATCACTCATACTTATACGGCAGTCAAGTGGTATAGTATCGCATCCCATGATGATCAGCGGCTGCTGTGGTGCATCGACTGGGTCTGTGCACCGGTTTTCTGCACTTTGTGATGAGATATAGTGGTACCCTACCCAGCTCTGCTACGCACTGGCGCTGTGGAACTGGGGGGCGTAGGAGCAACATAGGCAGTAACAGTTCTCAAAGAAAGGTTTTGGGTCGACGGCATCGTTCTTGTGTGGTCACTATGGCGAGTAATACAGGAGGTACGTTGTTGTGCATGCATTGTGTTTGAAGATGCAACCTACAGTTCAAAGGACTTGCATTTGGCACAAGTATGCACCTTGTTGGTATTCAATAGTCGAAGCACCCCAGATTAATCCACAAAGTCTGGGCAACATAAGTAATGCGGTGTGTGAGGCCCAATCACATGCGTTTCTGTCCAGGAGTTCGAGACAATGCTCCCAACAGGAAGTACTTTGACAAGCTGATGAAGCAGAGCACCGCAACTTTCAGTGGCCTGTCAGATGCTCACAAGCTTTTGACTGCCATGCGAGAGTTCAGGGACCCACTGGAGCTCCTGTACCGCCTGACCAACCCTCAGGCCTGTACTAGTTAGTGTACCAATGTGACTTGTGATCAACGGCTGGCCAACGCATGGGGCTGCACCTTCCAAGTGTGGCTGATGAACAGCCAAGGATGCATACTATTCATTGACCTTGGTGGTGTATGTGTCATGTGTAGGAGCAGGGCATCTCGCGAGTACGGGCCATGCTGTCTGCAGACGACCGCCCTTCCTTTGTGGCAGAGGTTGTGGTGCCCTTCCTAGAGTTGCTTGGCTGCGACGCACTTTCCCGTGGCACCTGCAAGGCGCCCCTCAGCCAGCTGCTGAGCTCCATCTACCGCCTACCTGGCTTGCTGGACTGTGTGCTTGCCGCTGTGGAGGGCAAGGCCATCAAAGACCTGTCCAGCATCTCCTGGTTTCTACAGCGGGTTGCATGCCAGGAGGATGCTGCGCGCTCTGATGCGATGGTGCAGGCGCTTGCTGCCATTCTGCGGGAGCGCCAAGCACCAGGTTCTCGGGAGCTGTATAATCTGCTGCAGGTATGAGTAGGTCATACGCTGTAGTATACTATACGCTGTCATATACTATACGCTGTTCAGCTTGGTTGCTCACCCTGGGGTTATTGATATAGGGACAGCCAGCACACAAGCCAGCATGATTTGATATTGCGGATTGCAGCAAATGCAGCACATATGTATCTACCTGTGGAGTGTTGGAACCATTGTTGCAAAGCATGTACATGTCCCATGTTGGAGTTGCATGCTGCAGGCGGGCTTGACCGCTGGCCAGGCGCTTGAGCCAGAAAGCGTAGATGATGTGCGTGCAGCGGCGCCTGGGGGGCGCCACGACAATGACCATGTAGACTACAGATCAATCAAGGTTGTGCCAACCCCCGACGAGGTACGTGCATCATTCACGATGCGTGTGTACAGCATGCATTTAAAAAAATACAAATTAAAATAACCGCTACCACATGGGCTATTGTGTATGCAGATGTCAGAGCTGCATATGGTGAGTACAGTGCCTTCGGCCCAAGGAGTGTATATACGCAATACCATCCAACGTTGCGTGCTGCGTCATTGTTGTCCTCAAAGATCAAGCGCAGATGGCGCATTCATTCTTTCATTGAATGGAACAGAATCCAATACCTGCACTGTACCATGTGGCCGCGGCTGCCTCAATGCCAGTGAACGTTTGCATGGCTGCATGGCGCAGGTGGCATGCAGCGCTGAGCCCTTCCTGGCACAGGCAGACAGCCAGCACCTGGCAGAATCCCCAGAGGCCGCCCTGCTGGACCGCCAGTTCCGCCTCCTGCGAGAGGACCTCATGGCACCGCTGCGAGACGAGCTCAGGGCCCTGCAAGCCCTGGCCGCAGCAGCGCCAATGGCTGCCAACGGCAAGCCCGTCCCCAAGTGGCACCAGCTGCGCAACGTGTACCACCCGGTGTACATCCGGGATGTGGAGCTGGGGCGCAAGCCATGCGTGCTGGTCAGCGTGGACCTGCCCCGAGCCCACCGTGCTGCGCACATGAAGACCAGGAAGGAGCGTGAGGAGTACTGGTCAGAGTACGGGCGCAGCATGCTGTCAATCGACTCTCTGGTGTGCCTTGTGCGGGTGCGGGATGCAAAGCCGATGGTGTTTGCAACGGTTATGCGGCGGGAAGAGAAGGAGTTGGCAGCGGAGTTGCCAACCGTGGGGCTGGCTTTCATCAATGCCGGGGAGGAGGTTGGCGTGTTGCTTGCAGTCCTGGCAGGTGTGCCGTCAGCGCACATGTACCAGGAACAGCTTGAGCAGGAGAGGATGCAGCAGGGTGGGAAGCATGACAAGGCGCTGGTGGACAAGCCGATGCAGGCGCTGCAGCCCCTGTTGCCTCAGCAGCTGCTGGATGGGTATGCACTTGTGCAGGTGGGTGGCAATTGTTTGGTTGTTTTAAATTCCAAATGTTCCTAATTTTATAAACCAGATATATCAACCAGATTACAACAGTATCAGCAATCACAGCTCATTTGTTGTAGCACAACTGGCACGCAACTAACTGATCCTTGTATTTTTGGAATGACAGAATGGTCATTGAGCTAGATGTGCACCTTCCATATGCACCGTAGCGCTCTGTGCACTGTGGTGCAGGCATGCGCATGGTGCTCTCGTACAGTGGACCGCTGACCACCGCAATGGTGTGTATGCCCCAGGTGTCCGCCAGCTACTTTGCCTACAGGCCAGTGCTTCAGTGCCTGCAAGCCATGGCATCGGTGCCCCTGGCTGACGAGCTGGTGCTGCTGGAGCACCCCCAGCATGTGTCGCACGTGTCACCTGACAACATGGAAGCTGAGCTGCAGCGCCTGGACACCCTGGACCCTAGCCAGCGTCAAGCGCTTGTGCAAGGGCTATCCCAGCGGGTTTCTCTCATCCAGGTGCGCAGCATACCCATCACAATGTTGCAAATTTGCTATGCACTTTATGTGAAGCACGAAGATGCAGGATCTGATCCACAGTTTCAGGCCTGGACGTGTAATGCCACCTACCAGCTAAGTAAAAACAATAACGTATGATTGAACTCTGATATCATTCGTGAATTTGATGGTGCTGATGAGGCAATTTTAGGTCCATTTGTGAACATTTACTGCATCATGCGCCGGGCATAACCTAATGTATTGCAAGTTGCCGTGGGTGATGTGGTTACATACGCACTGTGTGCTTTGACTGGGTGCAGGGCCCACCAGGCACCGGCAAGACCTTTGTGGGCGTCCAGCTGTGTGATGTGCTGCTGCGGCTGACAGGCGAGAACATTTTGTGTGTGTGCTTCACCAACCATGCACTGGACCAGTTCCTGGAGGCGCTGCTGGACCAGGTGCGCAAGGGATGGCACAAGAAGGCTCAATTTGGTGTCTGGCCATGGCATTGGCCACCAGTGATTTGTCACACAGTGTGCGCTGGGCAATACTCACGTGACTGGCTGCGCACTCTCAGCACTTGTCCGAGTCATCATTGGAATGCCTGTAGTGAGCTCTATCTCCATTGCATTGGGCATTAATGTGCAATGCCAAGGTGCATGCACTTCCAAGTAACAGCAGCAGTTTATGATATGACATAGTACTACTGATATGACATACTGATATGACACATTGTGCATTGGGCTGGTGCAGTAGCTACAACAGCCCTGTCCATGCGCTGAACCTGCACGCCCTGTTTTGCAGGGCATTACCAACATTGTGCGGATTGGCAGCCGCAGCAAGTCTGAGCGGTTGCAGAAGTACAACCTGCGGGAGTTGTGCCGAGGCCAGGGGGGTGCCTTCACCACCACTGAGAGCCGCCGGTGGGGCTCCCTTAAGGGTCGCAAGCAGGAGCTGGAGACAAAGGTAATTGACACAGACACTTCTTTAGAGTGCCTGATATATCCCATGCACATTGGCTTGCTGACATACTTTTGTCAAAAATATTGATGTATGAAAACATTACAGCTTAGCGCCGGAACATTAATGTAACTGCATTTCTGTTACATTTTAGTCACAATTATTGATATTTTGAACTGATATCATTTGACAATCTCATTATGGCCAATGCTTTTGATACCTGGAGGGAGACGCGCTGGGAGTGGCTTTGGCCTTGCCCTTTCATACAGAAATGTGAAATTCCGTTCCTTTCTTTCCAAAAGGCGGAGGCGGTGCGCGAGCGCCTGGGCCACTCTGATGGTCGCTGGCAGCCTGGCGACTCATGGCGGGACATGGAGGCCTTTCTCAGGGACCAGTACCGCAAGGTGTGGGAGCAGCTGCAGCTGAAGCCAGCCCAGGAGGATGGCATGCAGGTGGCCAGCGGGCGCGGCAGCAGGGCTGTGCGCCCTGCCGACATTTGGAATCGGTGGAAGAACACTGGGGCTTCCACAGCATGGCGGCCAGGTACTTCCAAGGCAGCGCGCAGCAACAGCTCAGCAGCTCAGAGTGCGGATGATGCCGGGGATGACATTCATGCGTGGAGCAAGGCCAGACGCCAGCTGGCCATCCGTGGGTGGAAGGAGGAGCTGAGTGCGTGGCACCGTCAGCAGCTGGCAGAGGGTGGTGAGGAGCTGTGGGATGTAATGCAGGAGCTGGACCAGGTGCGCGTGGATTGGGTGCGGGTTGCCATTAAAGATTTTTGGCCACCAGTCAGTGACAATGGCATGCCATTGGCAATGCGCATGTGATTAAGAGCACACAATTGCAAGCTTGCATGCTTGCCCTTGAAGTCATCACCTGGATTATGTATGCTCTGTTCTTTTCTACACGCATATATTGTTGCCAGTGGGGAGGCAAGTGCGAATCCAGAACTTGCAAATTCTGAATTGTTGTGTTGTTGCCGCATAACAATATAAATTGTTTCATGTGGATTTTTTTAGATTTGACTTTAAGTCTTCATTTAAAATTTCTGCACATTGCATGGCATTCTAACAGCAAGTGGGCGCAATGCCACAGGCTGGGCACACATGCTGCCCCCCAAGGCAAGGCTGCGATGCATGACATGGTGCATGTTCACATCTGCAGGTCCTGCAAGAAATGCACAGCCTGGATTACAAGATTGCAGAGCGGGTGCTGGCAGGGGCACGCGTGATTGGATGCACTACCACCGGCGCTGCTAACAACAAAGACGCGCTGGCGACCGCAAAGCCCGGCATCGTGGTGGTGGAGGAGGCTGCCGAGATCCTTGAAGCGCATGTGCTTACCAGCCTCAGCCCTGCAACCAAGCAGCTGATCATGATTGGCGACCACAAGCAGCTGAGACCCAAGATCGAGGCGTATGGGCTGTCAGTGCAGGCGGGCCGAGGTCACACACTGAACGTGTCGCTGTTTGAGCGGCTGGTGCTTGGTGGGTACCCACATGCCACGCTGCAGGTAAGCGCCTAGATAGCCATGCTAAGGATCAGCTGGTAGTATTTATTGTATATTGCACAGGTACTCTCTTTGGAATGATTGGGGAAAGGTGAGCTTACGTCCTCAGCTTCCTACCGTACGTAACGTCAGCAATTATGCAGCTGCTGCAGCGCAACTTAGTAATAAAATGGTGTCATATTGTAACTATTATAGCCATAGCATGCTCACCACTAGTTGCAATAATTAGAAAGGTCCCTATAGTTCCATGGTTTTCCGTGTCTGCCACTTACACCCTTAGGCTACGGGTAAGCCCTTTACAATTGCCAAGCCCCTTACAATTGCCGTGCAATTTATCAGCCTGTAATCAGCCACTCTCATAGATATATCCCCCTTATCTCAGGTCCAGCATCGCATGAGACCCGAGATCTCTGCCCTGGTCCGCCCCACCTACCCCGACCTGCAAGATCATCCATCTGTATTGAAGCATCCAAGCGTGAAGGGTTTGGCGGACAATGTGGGTTTGTTGGCGCTACCAGGGGTCTACCAGGGGTCTACCAGAGGTCTAGACCAGATGCCTTTCTTGCACATCATATGGATCCACTTGTAGTCCACACAGAAACCAATTGCTTTTTGTGGCACTCCCTGCCCCTGCGCACATATGCCATAGCGGCTCCAACCTTTTACCAGCAGGATTCATTTTGGCTGCTGCCCTGGCATTGACACGAAATATCAGTTAAAATTATAAAATCCCTTATCTAACACATAGCTCTTTCCCGCTTCTCTAGGTTGTGTTCATCGACCACGGCGAGCTGGAGCTCCAGGAGAGCAGCCCTCAGTGGCGCGACCAGCACCAGTCCAAGGTCAACCTGCACGAGGTGGCCATGGTGGTGGCCATCACGCGCTACCTGTACCAGCAGGGCTACTCCCCCGACCACATGGTGGTGCTCACACCCTACCTGGGGCAGCTGGTGGAGATGCAGAAAGCGGTGTCCAAGGATTGGAACGTGGTGGTTGATGGTGCGTTAATAATTCATAAGTAGTTAGTGACAAGCATCCCAGCTGGCAGTACAGCCTGTTCCAACATCGCTGAGTCAGCCCACACATAGTGTGTAGGTTTTACTTTAGGTTACGTATTTTTATACACTTCAGGGTCATACCATGCAATGACCATAAGCAGCCAGCAACATCGTACACCCTGAGGGGCTTGTAATGTCAATGGTGGGTGAGCAGATTATCGTTGTGTCTGCAGAGCTTGACTTGAGGGACCTGCGCAAAGCCGCCATCAACCAGGCTGTTTCAGCCAAGCTATCACAGGCTTCTAAAACGGTTCCAGAGAAGGGCGTGCGGGTGGCAACCATTGATAATTATCAAGGTATGCGCAGGAGGCCCTGACCGTCATCCCATGACGGCGTTACCATCTGCATTTCCAAAAAGTAATGGCTTGGGCCAAAAAAGGCGGTACTAAAGTGTGCAGCCTGTCAACTTAAGTTGATAAGGGGTGCTACAGCCCTGATACTTTTCCATTTTCCAAGGTTGTTCATGAATTTAAATGGTTCTGGTCACTCCAACTCTGAGAGCAAGTTGGAGCACGCATGGTCGTTGCACAACCTATGCAGTTACAGTTCTGCCAACCTTCATGCCTACAGGTGAGGAGGCAGACGTGGTGATCGCGTCCCTGGTGCGCAGCAATGCCAAGGGCAGCGTGGGCTTCCTGAGGGAGCCCGAGCGCATCAACGTGCTCCTCTCCCGCGCGCGCCACGGCCTCATCCTGCTGGGCAACGCCTCCACACTGCTGAATGCGAACAGCAGCCAGGCGCGCGAGCACTGGGGCGGGGTGCTCCGCATGCTGGAGGCCAGCAGCCACATGTACTCTGGACTCCCTGCCCTGTGCCAGCGCCACGGCACCCGCGCGCAGCCAGAACTGGCCACGCCGGCGGATTTCAGGGAGCGCGCGCCTGATGGTGGGTGTCGCCAGCCCTGCCGTGAGGTGCTGGCATGCGGCCATGCCTGCCCCCTGCTGTGCCACGCCTACGACCGGGAGCATGCCACTGTGCGGTGCGTTGAGCAGGTGCATGACTACTGCACCAAGGGCCACCTGGTGGTAAGGGAGTGTGGGGAGGGGCAGAAGGTGTGCGGCACCTGCAGCGAGATAGCCAAGGAGATGATGAGGGCAAAGGCAGAGCAGAGGCAGCTGGAGAAGGAGCAGGTGAGTGTGCCCTTGATGA
The DNA here is from genome assembly GCA_032358255.1 of Heterotrichella gracilis. Classification (NCBI taxonomy): domain Eukaryota; class Xanthophyceae; order Tribonematales; family Xanthonemataceae; genus Heterotrichella; species Heterotrichella gracilis. Next base: position 23,850 of record JAULBX010027583.1, read on the forward strand.
AGTAGGGCCAAATTGGCCTTGTGGAATGTGTGCCAACTGGTTTAAAACTTGAGGGCTCACATCAATGCACCCTGTATTCTTTGTGGACCATACCTGTGACTCACTGCAGACTTGCTCATAAGTTACCTAAGAAAGAAAGAAAGAAACAAAACGCCCCCACACACGGCGGCAAACCACAACCAGCAATGTTGGAAAACACAGACAAGCCGGGCAGCAACCAGTGGAACATGGCGTGGGTAACAAGGGCATAGCACCTAAGCATAGCCCCGATTAATGTCTGTCAGTGTACGAGTCACGGGGAGCAAAGTACGAGCTGGCGGTGGTAAAGCGGGGACGGGTGCGGCGTGAATTATTAGGCTGGGCTGACATGGCGAGGGGTGGCGGATATAGTATAACGGATGTAGTCTTTCTGTATAAGCTGTGCATTTCTGTCACTATTTTATTTAGTAAGTGTAGTACTCATCCCACAAAGTATTCCTATTAAATTTCTAAATATCTTCAAGATACTTCAAAATTGAAAGTCATGAGCCAGAAAGCAGGTCAGCAAATGGCTCTTGCTGTTAGCTTGCACTTGCCACTAGCGTTCAATCAATTTGCCCGTGCATATGCTGCCTAATGTTCATGCAACATGCAGATCAATTTGGGAGAGCGTGCACACAATTGAAGAGGTAGCAAGCATGTTTGTTACTTGGCAAGGAGATGCAAGTCATAACGAGGTGAACCAGGTCATGACTAGGTGAACCAGGTCATAACTAGGTGAACCATAGTCATAACTAGGTGAACCAGATCATGACCTGGTAGCCCATGTGGTACCTGAATTGACAGCGTTTTTGTTCAACCTGGCTAACGCAGGCCGATGTGCGCAAAGCCGCCGAGCTGCACAAGGCCAGGTTGGAGGCAAAGACTGAAACCCTGCGCCAGAAGCTGCGGGGGCTTGAAGATGCCCGTGCGCTCAAAGCTATGCAGATGCAGGCAGAGAAGGAACAGCGCAAGGTGGCTGAGGCAGTGCGGCTACAGGTAACAAGGGCAAAAGCATTTGTAATGCCAAAAGATGAAAGATGAGAATCTAATATGCAATATGTAAGGCCTCGGCTGCACGCACGGGATAGCTGTAATAAAAATATAAACACCCTGCATCTTATTCAGGTCAATATATTAGTTCACCATGTATGACATTGGCGTTGCTGCTGCTGCTGTTTGCAGGAGGCTGCCTTGCCATCAGAGCTTGCAGCTCTAGAAGAGGAGGCTCGTTGCCAGACTGAGCAGGACATTGCTCTGATGCAGGCACAGGCGGAGCAAGACGCCATGCTGCAGGTGATGGGGTTCAGTAGCCATTTACAAGAGCCCAAGTAGCATCTGTGACTATTTGTAGTGCAGAGAAACCCAATATCAGCAATGCCATGCAAAAATGCCCTGCCTATTTAGCTGTAACCATCTTTACAATGTACCATCATGTCAATGCATGAAGAAATAGAAATTAAATTTTGCTCGGCAGGCACAAATTAGTTGATTGGATGGTTAAATGTATGTGCAAGTGCATCAGTCACCACGGCAGGCTTGCATGGTATGCGCATGGCATACCTGCGCCCAACATTGAGCAGTACTGTCTGCCGCAGGAGGAGATGAAGAAAGCAGCGCAATTGCAGACCCAGTTGGAAAAGGCAGAGGAAGAGATGCGCGAGCAGGAGCGTGCAGCTGAGCGCAAGCTTCAAGCCATCCAGAACAAGCAGCGCCGGGTTGACGAGGCTGCAGATGCCAAGGCAGCCAGCGCCATACAGCGTAACAGCACCAAGATTGAGCAGATGCGCACGGTGCGTTCCAAGCTTCCACTTGCTTGAGCTGTTGTATCATACACAGTGTGCACCACAATACCGTATGATGGCATTTGCGCAGCTGTGGGTGTAACTGGACTACACATATTTTACTGTATGATGCCAGCGTAAGTAATGGGTCTAGCATTGAGTTTTTCTGAAAGATACTGCATGTTTTCAAAGTGCTGCAGAGGATGGAGTGGGTCATGCTTTCATCGTACGTGTGTTAATCGTGCGTGTATTTCCAGATAGGAAATGACATGGCTAGGCATGTGCATGACGGTCACCGTTATCAGTGGCATTCAACACATGGACTTGCTTCCCACCTCTGGTATGTACTTTAAGGACTCCCTGCCATTGTTGCAGGTACTGAGCTGGAAGATGGCAGCGGCAGCTGTTGCAGCTGACACCAATGGCCCCGAGACCTTCAAGCAGCAGCTGGTGACTGCAAGTGGAGATGCCAGCCCAGTCGCTGCAGCCACTCACCTGGACCTGGCATTTGAGGAGCTGCGCCTGGGTAAAGCCATGCTTGGCTATGCAGCAATGCATCAGAACCACGATCCTGCAGCATCCACAGCCCGGCTGGTAGCGCCCTATGGCCGTGCCCTCAAGGCCATTCAGCAGCAGCAGTGGCTGGAGGCACACGATGCCTTGGCAGCAATGGTAGCAAGCGATGCTGGTGCCAAACCACTGCTGGCACTGTGCAGCTTCAAGCTTGGGGAGGGGCACCGGGAGGTGCTGAAGGGGGTGGAGGGGGGGACGCACCCGGTGCACCATTTGGTGCGTGCGCTGGTGCATGAGGCAGAGATGCAGGGGGCAGACCATCGCAAGCAGCGCAAACTGGTGGCCAAGGTGAGGGAAGTGAACATGGTCATGGATTTCCATGGATGGAGGATGCGAGTTTTGCTGAAAAGTATAATCAAAACATATGGTGTACTGGCACCAACCTATATCAATAGAGCGGCCTGGTCCAGGACCACACCTCCTGCGGCAGGAGATGGGTGTTTTGCACGAGGTGCCGTTTGAAGATGGCGGGACTGGAGGAAGATGACTGGTGGTAGCTAAATGCAGTATGAATTCATGAGCTCTTGCCCTATTGCGTGCAGACATGTGGCCAGGCACTTGCGTACCTGCTGCACCCTGCTGTGGTCCTGCTGCCCAGCGTGTGTGCTGATCTGGCCCGCCAGCTGCTCACCAAGCATGCACCTTCTCTGACTGCCTTGCCTGGGCAACTGGGGAGCAGCAGCCCCAGTGGTGCATCCTCAGCAGCAGCACGTGAGGAGGTTGATCGCTGGCGGGCGAGGGCTGAGGGCAGCCCTACCCTTCAGAAGTTGATGGGGCTGGTGGGACTGAGGGATGTGAAGCGCGAATGCTTCAGCCTGTGCGATCAGGTGCGCGGGGGGGTTGGCAAGCTTGCTGGGAGCCTCCCCCCTCAGGGCCATGGCCACCAGTGCAACACAACCGCAGTTACTGTATGTAATGCCTGAAAATTCACATCATATCTCTGCCAGCCTGGATAGATTTAATATATTTTTGGGTACAGTAAATTCAATAAATAAGCAACCTGCTTCAAGCTTCCCCACCAGCAATATTTATCATTGCAACATTTAATACCCCAATGGGCAATCAGGATCGTGATCAGCCTCATCAGTGGGAAGGCAATACATACCATGGATTGTTGATATGCCACCACCACATATGGCATTATTTCACCTGACCGCTGTCCCCATGTGCTTCAGGTGCAGCTTGACAAGGAGCGCAAGCGCAGCCTGGCCAGCCGCCAGTACAACACCCTGTATTACGGCAACCCAGGCACCGGCAAGACCACGGTGGCGCGCCTGTACGCCAGCCTTCTCAAGGACCTGGGGGTGCTGCCGGGAGATGCAGTGGCTGAGACCAGCGGCGCTGCACTGGTGAATGGCGGGGTTTCTGAGCTCAAGAAGCTGATGAAGGGTTTGGAGGAAGGGGGACTGCTGTTCATCGACGAGGCGTACCAGCTGAAGCCCGCCATGAACCCTCAGGGGGCACAGGTGAGTTGTGGCTGTTGCAGTATTCAACGGAGCTTGGGGCTTGGCGGGACAATTTAAATTCCTCCCGGTTATTATACTATGGTGCATTAGCAAGTAGGTCTTGCACACCAAAATGGCATTTCATCTCAATTTAGCAGGGTGGTGGCACACAGCAGTCCATCAAAAGGGTGAGAGTACTTTGCAAATAATTACATATGTTGGTCCCTGCCAGCAGAGACTGTTGCGCACCTACATCATGCATCTGACCAGGCCAATCACTGACAGGTTTACACTTCTCTCACCTGCAGGTGCTGGACTACCTGTTGCCAGAGATGGAGAACCAGCGCGGGAAGCTGGTGGTGGTGCTGGCGGGGTACCAGAAGCAGATGCAGGCGCTGCTGGAGTACAACGAGGGGCTGCCAAGCCGCTTCCCCATGGTGTTCAATTTTGCAGACTACAGCGATGATGAGCTGCATGCAATTTGGGAGGGCCTGGTGGAGGGGGAGGACCCAAGGTACGCAGGATGTATGATGCGTTGCAGCACATCCCTGCGCGTTGCATGGTGCCGCGCCATTGTGATTGCTGGATAGTCATTGCTGTGTACCCCAATCTGCTTGTTGTATGCGCATACCATGAGTGATGCCGAAGCAGCAGCCAACCTATTTTACCACTTTGATGTGCACTAATGCTCTCTTGATCACTTTGGCGTATGTCAATGCGCTCTTGACTTTGCAAAATGGCACACCAGTCACTGCTGGCCGTCTCCCCCAGGTTCCAGGTCGAGCATGCAAAGTATGCGCGCATTGCTGCCCGGCGCCTGGGCCGCATGCGTGGCACACCTGGCTTTGGCAACGCGCGCGCAGTACGCAACCTATATGAACAGGCCATCAAGCGCCAGTCAGCGCGCGTGATTGCTGAGCGCCAGGCGGGTGGCGATCCCGACAACATGCTGCTGCTGCGGGATGACCTGCTGGGGCCAAAGCACATCGATGTGCAATCCAGTGCTGCACTGCGGGAGCTTGCCAGCATGCAGGTAGACAATGTTAGGTTTGCACACTGTTCATGTTAGATAGTTAAGGTGCAGATAGTTGTCGCCACAGATTGTGAGAATATCCTAAAACCCCTACCAGATTTACAACATCCGCTCATCACTCTCCAGGGCTGAGCAGGGCTATTGCCTGTGCTTGAGAATGTTTTTAATCTCCTTGCAAATGATATTGCAAGGGGTCTGACAGTACAGTACCTCATGGTGTGATGTTCACAGGGCCTGGAAGCAGTCAAGCGCTCTGTTGACAACCTGCTTGGCCTCATCAAGACCAACGCAGAGCTGGAGGAGCAGGAGCGACCCATCAAGGCCATTACCCTCAACAGGGTGTTCCTGGGCAACCCAGGCACAGGCAAAACCAGCGTGGCCAGCATCTATGGCCGCGTGCTGAAGGACCTTGGGCTGCTGAGCAAGGGGGAGGTGGTGGTGAAAAACCCTGGGGACTTCGTTGGTGCGGTGCTGGGCGAGTCTGAAAAGAAGACAGCTGCCTTGCTGGATGCCACCCTGGGCTGTGTGCTGGTCATCGATGAGGCATATGGCCTGCATACCAAGACTGGATCGGACCCTTACAAAGTAAGTGGCCACTTTCTGGGTGTTGAAAAAGAAATGGGAAGGGGCTTTTGGAATTAAGGATGGTCGTACTGTACGGCCTATCCAACATCACTGACATCCAGCGCCAGATTTTTGCCTTTCTGCGCCCTTTCCCAGAAAGGCAAAAAATTTAAAGGGAAAGGGGAGTCCAAATTCTTATAAACAGGTATATCACACCAAATAAACAAAAAAAAGCTTTTACCGTATTTGAGACGCTTCCATACCTGCAGGAGGCTGTGATCGACACCATTGTGGCCAAGGTGCAAGGAGTGCCTGGTGACGACCGCTGCGTGCTGCTGCTGGGCTACAGGGAGCACATGCAGGACATGATGCGCAACGCCAACCCAGGACTGGCCAGGCGCTTCCAACTTGAGGATGCATGGGAGTTTGAGGACTACAGCGACGAACAGCTGCTCCACATCCTGCGCGCCAAGGCAAAGTCTGCGTACGGGTGGGAGGTGCCATTGGGCGCCGCGCGTGCTGCGGTGCGGGTGCTGTCCAAGGAGCGGATGAAGCCCAATTTCGGGAACGCGGGCGCTGTGAACAACCTGCTGGCGCGTGCTGCGCAGCGCATGGAGCAGCGCACCAGCGGCCTCTCCCCCGCGTACGTGCTGAACCCTGACCCTTGAAGGGTTGCACATGGGCAGTCCAGTGGTGTTGCTGTGCTGAGGCTGGGCAGGATGTGCGGTGGTAGCTGCAGGGCAAAACCACTGAGTGCTGTTCAATTGGGGTTGCGGGTATTGACCAAAACCCTCACAATGATTGCTGATATCTCTCTTGCGTGGAATTGTTTCTGCAGCACACCCACCTGAGGTCACAGCCTCTTGTTGGCTGCCACCTACTAAGTATTAATTCAATGAATTGCTTCCGTCTGCAGGGAGCGTGCCACCTTGACAAGTCCAGAGCCGGAGGACTTTTTGCCCCCGGGCAGTGACACAGCACAGATCAACCCAGAGGAGTTGTTCTCGGACCTCATCGGCTGCAACGGCATCCTTGAGGTGCTGCGGGAGTATCAGTCCACCATCAAGTTTGCCCAGGCGCAGGGCCGGGATCCGCTGCAGCAGGTGGAGCTTAACTTCCTGTTTGTGGGCAACCCCGGGACAGGGAAGACCACCGTGGCGCGCCGCATGGGGGCGCTGTTTGAGAGCCTTGGCCTGCTGAGCAATGGCAACAATTTGGTTGCGTGCTCAGCTTCAGACTTTGTCACTGGCTATGCCAACCAGGTGAGCAGCTGCTACAGGCACACAATGTGCAAGGCTGCAGCCAATGCCATGCCATGCCCTACCATGCCATTGTACAATTGTGCATCGTGTGGGATGATCCATGTCCTGAGTGCAATGAGCGTGGTTCTTCCCCATTACTTAGAGTATGGTCCTGCTTCATGGAGATTCTGATGATCCATGTATGCACCTGCACGCACACTGGCCTACTAGTAGGGGTTAATAACAGTTCACCCTAAACCCGGCGGGGAAGGGAGGGTCACACAGGTTGGGTGATGCAGCAGATGGTTGCAAAGCCCTGCAATAAACCACCCTCCCCATTGCACCATCAATGTTATGCATTGCAGCATTGCCTTGGGTGAGTATCTGTAACCAGACATCAAGGGAATTTCACCTGCTGGGTGTTGCTGCAGGCTTCAGGCAAGACACGGGAGGTGTTTGAAAGTGCACTTGGAGGCGTGCTGTTCATTGATGAAGCCTATAGACTAAATCCCAAGGTGCGCTATGCAGTGATCACCTAGGCTGTGGCAGCTGTTGATGTGGCGCGCAGATTGTGCACTCAGTCTGATTATTGGTTGCAGTCTATTGCTCAGTAACGCTGGGTGCTACTGGCAGCTGCTGCAGCTGTTACGTTTCTCAGAATAATAAACATTTCCACTGGACAAATTAAAGCACCAACCTCACACATATCTTTGTGCACATACCCAATGCAAATCCAGGGCTAGTTATCTTACAGGTGTGAGCAGATTAGCATACCTGCAAGAGGTAATCTGCAAGAGGCATTTTAGCACAAGACTTGGTTGTCAATAGTGATTTTACTAGTGACAGTGGCAGTTGCCCTGCATCCTAGAAGGGTTTCAGCCTGCCGCAGACATACATATGGCACAATTGCCGACGCAACTCATGCACTGCAGGTGGGCGGGGCGTTTATGAGCGAGGTGGTTGATGAAATTGTGCAGATGCTCACTGAGCCCAAGTTCCAGAATAAGATGGTGGTCATTTTGGCAGGCTACGAGCAGGAGGTGGATGCCTGCTGGCAGTCAACCCCGGCCTCAAGAGCAGGGTAACGCAGAAACTGCGCTTTGCAGACTTTGACGTCAGCGACGCCTGCCAGCTCCTACTCATGTGCCTGCGCAAGGAGGACATGGCGCTGAGTGCAGATGCGCAGGCAGCACTGCCGGGCCTGATGGCGCGGCTGGTTGGGGCTCCCAACTGGGCCAATGGGCGCGACGTGGGCACCTGGGTGAAGCGCATCTTCCGCCAGGTGGCGCAGCGAATGGCTGGCGCAGGGGCCGCTGGTGGTGCTGTGGCAGATGGGGCCCAGGTGGAGGTGGCAGATCTCCAGGCATCCCTGGAAGCATTCCTGGCTACCAAAGCCACTACGGTACGGTATCAGTACCTTCATAATCGTATGATCTAGTAGTGAGGCTTGGCAGCTTTTTATATGGAAACCTCTGAATGTGAAAGTCTGCGACCAACCATAATATCCTGGAGATTAATTCCTGCCAGTTGGGGCATCATTTTCATTAGACATGTGCCTCTCCACACCGCAGGCCACCAGTGCACCTAGCAACAGCCTTTCATCCCGGGTGGGCGAGCAACTGCAAGCTGTGGCGACTGCCACTGCAAATGCTCCAGCACCCCCTCCCACGATGACCGCAGCACCGGAAGTGGAGCAGCAGACTGCAGAGCCTGTTGTTGACATTGAGCAGCGGGCGGACATCTCTGACGCTGCTGACCCAGCACAAGCTGGTGACAGAGAGCTGCCCAACGAGTTCCTACAGGCCCTGCAGACAGCATTGGATGCTGCTGGGTATGACATGACATCGCCTGACATCATGAACCTGCTGACAGGTGACCAGACACTGGCAGATACGCTGCTAGACAGTCTGGCGAGCAACCTGGGAGGGTACCAGCGGGAGGTGCTGCGCGAGATGGTGCGACAGTGTCAGCAGGCGCTGCAAAAGGCCATGGAACAGCAACAGGAGGAGGAGCGTGCAGCGGCGCTGAAGAAGCTAGCACCTGTGTGGCGGTGCGCGGTGTGTGGGCGGTATGGGTGCCCTGTTGCTCCGTACATTGAGAGCTACCAGGAGATACCCTAGCTAGTTCAGTTTGCGAGGCTGGTAAAATACACCATTTGGCAAGACCCAGCTCAGCTCACCTAGGCTGAAAGCTGCATTAGTGCAGTTTCACTGAGCCTGAGGCCTGAGCATTTCAGCGGCAGCCACTGCTGCATGCGACATCTCAGTGAGTATTTGACCAGACTAGCCATTTAAGTCTGCTCTGCTAGTTGCCACTTTGCCAATTATTATCTCAGCGTGCCGGAAGGCCCTCCTGGCCAGAGGCCCAGAGGGTCTCCACCTGTCTGCCACTGGGGCAGTGCCAAATATAATGTCATTAGTTGACATGCATACATGTCTTCAGTCACAGTGGCTGAAACCCTTAGGGAATTTAGATGACAATTAGAAGTAAATCATTGCACTCAGTCTGTATATTACATTGTAACATAGTCTTACAGCATTACGACATTCAAGTCTTGGCGTAGCAACCCAGTCTGGCGCCACCGTAACCATCATTGCATGGTGCCGCTTTAAGCAACAAATTTTGCAGCACTTAGTGACTGTTCAAGCAAAAAACAAGTGACTGTATTCCAACAAAATATTGATTGGTAACGATAATCAAGTCACGCTGCCAGCATATCAAAACGTGCAGCCATATTCCACCCAGATCATCAAGGCAATGAACATGTGACACAGTTTCCTGTCCAGGCGCTGCCAATTACATGCATGCAATTCACCATGTCATTTGAATGCCGTAGCATGTCACATGCATGCAGTCCATGGAAAGATAATCCTCATGCACATCATGAGCAAGATAAGCCTGTTTGGTGAAAAGCTCTAGCGCGTGCTCAACTCAGTATTATGCATTTCAATCATCTGCATGCATCATCCTTTACTACAATAGATGCTGAGCGCCGTGCGCCTGGCAGTTGGGCGCCCTTGTGCTAGTGTGCACTTGCGCATGTGGATGCCAGGGAGTAAATCACTAGCAGGTCTCTGCATTATGTCAACCTCGCCCAGCCTGCAGGAGTGCTGTCGACAAGCTTACGCGTCCGCCTTGCTCTTGCTCACAGCGGGCAGCCACACCTCGTTGTGGCGGTTGAACAGGCGGAAGGGAGCGTCATAGCCGGCAAAGTAGTAGTGGTCCTCCTCAACCTCAATGCCATCCTTGGCCAGCAGGGTGTGCAGGGCGGCGGCGCGCATGGTGATCAGGTCGTCGCGTGCGAAGCCAGAGAAGGAGGAGACATACACCTTGAGCTCGGGGGTGGTCTCAAGCACCACATCGGCACTGGAGGGGACAGGGGGCTTGTCCTACAGGCATGAGGAGGGGGGGGTGGGGGTCAGTGCATGGGCAAGTGGGTGCGTGAGGTTTGGGTACCCCGCAGGTCTAGGTTTGGTGTCACACAGCGAGGAATAGCAGGGGTGATGGGAATTTTGTGCAAGACAAGGCGCCATGGAGGTCCTAGGTAGGGTGTTTTGCTGAGTTGTGTGTCATGCCCTGTGCGAGCGTGGACACTGCCCTGTCACTCTGTGGCGCAACGAGGCGCAAGGCACTTGACTGACAGAGTGTGTGCACGGTGCACAGTCTTTTCCCTCAGGAGCGGACTGAAGTCTGTACCCAAGTTGCTCACCTGGCTGTCAAAGGGCACAAAGAAGCTGACGGTGAAGTTGGTGGTGCAGTAGGGTCCCTGGCCAGGCTGGATGCGGGTGCGCACGGGGGCAGTCATAGGGATCTTCACGTTGTCCTCGTTGGCACCTCCAATGTAGTTGAACAGCCTCTGCAGGAGGGTGGGTTGAGCACGGTGGGTGGTAGGAATCAGCAGTCAGGTGCTGAGCAGGTACACAGTGTGCGCCAAGGTGGGGATCAATACTGGGGCGTGAGGCTTGTGGAAATTGTTGTCAACTCCATAACACCCAGGTGCAGGTTAGTGCCGTTCCAAGTGTAAAACCTAGGTAAGAATGCATGACAGTGCTGCATGGTGACCAGTGGGTAAAGTGGGCTTAAGTGGGCGTCCAGACGTACCATGAACCCCCTTGAGACTGCGGTTGTGTAGGTCACATCAGGCACCGTGGTAGACACCCAGGTAGCTGCGACACGGAAACACACAACAGCGTCAGGCGACCTGGTGAAGAGCACTGGTGCCTAGGCCAACGTGTGGTGGCACGGCACCCCACTACCATCTAGTGTAAAAGCTGGTCCAAACTTGGTGGGCGGTTGCTTAGTACATTGGAATGCGCAATTTGTTTTACAGAGTAGGTGTTGGTGTTTTGTGGTGCACTGAGGTGACGAGCGTACCTAACCACACCCCAGTCCCATCGAGGCATGCGAGTGCATGCCACACGGACGAGTGCCCTGCCACACATCGCCCTTGGGGACAGAAACACCCATACATATGACGTATACAAGGTTTCAAGCAATAGAAAGAGTTCCAAGTGAGCAGCGGCGTACGATGCTTGCTTGCTTTCAACAACACCTCCGAGACCAATGTGCCTGCCAGCTCGAGGCTGACAGTTGTCCAAGTGGGCGCCCACCGTACCTTCGGGGTACACCCGCACTTCGTAGAACTCGGTCGTCTCCACCACCTTGAAGGTTGGGCAGTCAAGATCGTGGCAGAACCAAGGAGCGTCGGGCTTGGGCCCTGGCTTGGGCTTGTCAAACAGCCTCCAGCACTCGCCTGGCACCAACAGCAGGGTGGTGGCCGAAGCCACCAGGAGCAGCTGCAGAGACAGACGCATCGTTGTTGATTCTAACGGGCGAGCTTTGAGGTATATAGACTAGTTGTGGCACGAGCAAGGTGACGATGGTGGCTGCCAGTGACAGCTCAGCAAGGTGTTGATGTGCAGTCTACAAGTGTACACGGCACAGTGCTCAGAGAGGCTTTGTGGTTGCGAGAGTCCTTGCGACAGGCTCCAACACCGATTAAGTATCATAGCAAACGCATGTGCTGTAGTTGCTTTTGGCTTCCCCAAAAGCTTCCACCGAGTAGGTTCCGAAAACTTTGCCAGGAAACGGTTTTTTAATATTAAAATATTCGAGGGGGTCTTGCAAATGTGCAACATTTCCGGAATGTAGAGGGAGCAGTATTAGGTCCCGTGACCCAACGCACCCATAACTTCAGCTT